>JAYMFT010304012.1:0-23685 GCA_038088735.1 Panulirus argus | reverse complement strand
TGGAACTCTCTACCTTCTCATGTCTTTCCCAATAACTATGACCTGGTTAATTTCAAGAGACATGTTTTTCACTTTCTCAAAAATTTGTAAATACTTTCCCTGTTTGTTTTCCCCCTTTCTCAATCTCTCTATATTTCCATTAGGGCCCGGCCTTGATTTCGACTTTTGTCCGTGACTGGAGCCTTCAACATAAAAAAATACATACATAAGTGTGTGAGGAACCAGTGATAAAAAAATCAAAAAAATTTATAGGTGTGTGAGTTACCGGTAACTGTCAAGCCTCAAAACATTATGGGAGGGTGGGAGTACCCATTGAGGTACAAATCTCAACACATTAAGAGAGTGTGAGAGAATCCAGTGAGAGACAAACCTCAATACGAGTGTGTGAAAAATCAGTGAGAAAAAAACTCAACACATTATACGGGCGTGCAAGGATCCAACATGGGACAAATCTCAACATATTAGGAGGTAGCGTGAAGAACTTGTGAGGGACAAACTTCAAAACAATATGAAGGCGTATGAGCAGCCAGTGAGGAACTAACCCTAATATATTACGAAAGTATGTGAGGAACCAAGGATGGAAAAACCTCATAAAAATATAAGGGTTTGTGAATTACCGGTGACGATAAAACTTTGAAACATTATAGGAGGGTGTGAGGATCAAGTGAAGGACATAACTCATCACATTATGAGGATGTATGAGAAACCAGTGACGTATAATCTTCAATACAATATGAAAGTATGAGAGAAACCAGTGGGAGAAAAAACCTCAACACATTGTGAGGGCGTGTAAGGAAACAGTGAAGGAAAGATATCAACTCATTATGAGGTTGTGTGAGGAATTAGGGAGGGAAAAACCTTAAAACATTATGAGGGTGCATGAGGAACCAGTGATGGAAAAAACTCAAAAAATATGAGGGTGTGTGAATTACCGGTGACAGTAAAACCTTAAAACATTATATAAGGGTGTAAGGAACATTATGAGAGTGTGTGAGAAACTAGTGAGAGAAAAGTCTCAATATATTATGAGGGCGTGGGAGGATCCAGTGAGGGAAAAATCTCAACACATTACGTCTTTCTTTGAGGAATTTCTGAGGGACAAACTCCAAAAGCATTTGAGGGTCAGTGAGTAGCTAGTGAGGAACTAACCCTAATACATTACGAAATTGTGTGAGGAGCCAGTGATGGAAAAATCTCAACAAATTCTAAGGTTGGATGAGTTACCGGTGACGGTCAAACCTCAGTAACATCATGGGAGGGTGTAAGGGAAAAGAGAAGAACATACGTCAGTGCATTATGAGAGTGTGCGAAACCAGTGAGGGATAAACCTCAATACAATACGAAAGTGTGTGAGAAACTAACGGGAGACAAACCTCAACATATTGTGAGGGCGTGTGAGGAATCAGTGAATGAAAAATCTCAACTCATTATTAGGTTGTGTGAGGAATTAGAGAAATATAAACTTCAAAACAATATGAGGGTGTATCAGCAGCCAGTGTGGCACTAATCCTAATACATTACGAAAGTGTGTGAGGAACCAGTGATGGAAAAACCTCAAAAGAGTATAGGTGTGTGTAAGCTACCGGCAACCGTAAAACCTCAAAATATAATAGGAGGGTGTGAGGAACTACTGTGGGAAAGACCTCAATATATTATGAGAGTGTGTGAGAATTTAGTGAGACAAACCTGAATACAATATGAGAGTGTGTGAGAAAACAGTGAGAGTAAAACCTCAATATATAATAAGAGTGAAGGTGGATGCACTGAGGTACAAATCTCAACACATTACGATGTTGTGTGAGGAATTTTGAGGCAAAAAACTTCAAAATAACTTGAGGGGAATGAGCAGCCAGTGAGGAACTAACCCTAATACATTATAAAAATGTGTGAGGAACCAGTGATAGAAAAACCCCAAAAAATTAAAACGGTGTGCAAGTTACCGGTGACGGTCAAACCACAAAACATTCTGGGAGGGTGTGAGGAACTAATGAAGGACAAACCTAAACACGCTATGAGAGTGTGTGAGAATCCAGTGAGAGACAAACCTCAATACAATATGAGAATGTGTTAGAAACCAGTGAGAGAAAGAAGTCAACACGTTATAAGGGCGTGAGAGGATCCAGTGAGGGACAAATCTCAACATATTACGAGGTTGTGTGAGGAGTTAGCGAGGGACAAACTTCAAAACAATTTCACAGTGTATGAAGAGCCAGTGAGGAACTGACCCTAATACATTAGGAAAGTGTGTGTAGGACAATTGATGGAAAAACCTCAAAAAATTATAAGGGTGGGTGAGTTACTGGTGACGGCCAAACCTCAAAACATTATGGGAGGGTGTGAGGAAGAAGTGTCCTTAATACATTATGAGGGTGTGTGAGAAACCAGGGTGACCCAAACCTCAACACATTGTGAGGGAGTGTGAGGAAATAGTGAAGGAAAATCTCAACTCATTATGAAGTTGTGTGAGGAGTTAGTGAGGGATAAACCTCAAAAAATATGAGGGTGTATGAGCAGTCAGTGAGGAACGAATCCTAATACATTACGGAAGTGTATGAGGAACCAGTGATATGAAAACCTCAAAAATTTATAATGGTGTGTAAATAACCGGTGACGGTATAACCTCAAAACATTATATGAGGGTGTGAGCAACATTATGAGAGTGTGTGAGAATCCAGCGAGAGACAAGCCTCAATACAATATGAGAGTGTGAGAAACCATGGAGAGAAAAACCTCAACACATTATGAGGGCGTTGGAGGATCCAGTGCGGGACAAATCTCAACACATTACGAGGTTGTGTGAGGAAAGAGTGATGGACATATTTCAAAACAATATGAGGGTGTATCAGCAGACAGTGAGGAACTAAACCTAATACATTATGAAATTGTGTAAAGAACAATTGATGGACAAACCTCATAAGTGACCAGACTCTTGGGTAATTAACTACTTTCACAAATCTTCCATGTAATTACATTGTTTCTAGGATATTGGTCACTCAAAACAATATAATGTAAATAATAAGACTTTTCTTTACAAAAATTTCACTCATTTTTTGTCTGTTCACGCTCACTTCATAATAATTTTTTCTTCCCACAAACACAAACTAATCAATGTTCTTTCAAATCGTTTCGCATCACCCGAAATACTGAACACTTTCGTTACTTTTTAAATAAGTTGAATTTCTTTTTTCTTGAAGGTAAATCAAGTTCACATTATCACTTTTAAGAAAATAATTTTCAGCAAAACACTTGGAAAAAAAAGTACCATTAAATGCTTCACTTGACGACTGACCATTTCACCACGTATTAATCATATATATCACGTATTAGCTATACAGACAACGCAACGCTCGCCTTAAATCTTTCTGCCATGGAGGTCAAGGGCAGACTGACAGTTGAGCGGTCAACCGTCCTGGGTAGAGGAAAGGGTCAGGCAGAAAATAAAGGTCACACGCAGCGTTGGTTTGAGTCGATATAAACAAATAAACGATAATTTATACTGGCTTTTTCGATATACTGCTCCAATTAACTTAAAAAAAGGTAATGTATTTATTTTTCTTATTGTTTCATAACTGAATTAAGGATATATTTAAATACCCCCGATGGATCTATACAACAGGAAAACAAGTGGGCTTGGCTAAGGCTCTTTACGCATTCAGGGGCATCATCAACGTTACATGAAACAAAACGCATATTATAAGGGTGTGTGAAAAACCAGTGAGGGATAAACCTCAATACAATATGAGAGTGTGTGAGAAACCAGTAAGATACAAAGCTCAATACAGTATGAGAGTGTGTCAGAAACCAGCGAGAGAAAAACTAACACATTATGAGGGCGTTGGAGGGTCCAGTGAGGGACAAATCTCAACACATTACGATATTGTGTGAGGAATTAGTAAGGGACAAACTTCAAAACAAGATGAGGGTGTATGAGAAGATAATGAGGAACTAACCCTAATACATTACGAAAGTGTGTGAGGATCCAGTGATGGAAAAGCCTCAAAAAAGTATAAGTGTGTGCAAGTTCCCGGCGACGGTAAAACCTTAAGACATAATAGTAAGGTGTGAGGAACTAGTGAGGGATAAACCTCAACATATAATGAGAGTTTGTGAGAATCTAGTGAGACAAAACCGAATACAAAATCAGAGTGTGAGAAAACAGTGAGAGTAATACCTCAACATATTATGAGGGCGTGGGTGGATCAAGTTAGGGACAAATCTCAACAAATTACGAGGTGTTGTGAGGAATTTGTGAGGAATAAACTTCAAAACAATTTGAGGGTGTATGAGCAGCCATTGAAGAACTAACCCTAATACATATGGAAGTGTGTGTGGAACCAGTGATGGAAAAACCTCAAAAAATTATAAAGGTGTGTGAGTTACCGGTGACGGTCAAACCTAAAATTATTATGGGAGGGTGTGAGGAACTAATGAGGGACAAACCTAAATATATTATGAGAATGTATGAGAATCCAGCGAGAGAAAAACCTCAAAACAATATGAGTGTGTGTGAAAAAACAGTGAAAGAAAGACCAACACATTACATGGGCGTGGGAGGATCCAGTAGGGGAGAAATCTCAACACATTATGAAATTGTGAGAAAAATTCGTGAGTGACAAACTTCAAAACAATATAACCTTGTTTGAGCTGCCACTGAGGAACTAACCCTAATATATTGATAGTGTTTGAGGAACCAGTGATGGAAAAATTTCAAAAAATTATAAAGGTTTGTGAGTTACCGGTGACGGTCAAACCTCAAAACATTATGGACGGGTGTTAGGAACAATTGACGGACAAGTCTCAACACATTAGGAGAACGTGTGAAAATCCAATGAGAGACAAACCTCAATACATGAGTGTATGAGAAACCACTGAAAGAAAAACCTCAACACATTATACGGGCGTGGGAGAATCCAGTGAGGGACAAATCTCAACATATTACGAGGTAGTGTGAGGAATTTGTGAGGGACAAACTTCAAAACAATTTGAGGGTGTATAAGCAGCCAGTAAGGAACTAAACCTAATTTATTACGAAAGTGTGTGAGGAACCAGTGATAGAGAAACCTCAAAAAAATATAAGGGTGTGCGAATTACCGGTGACTGTAAAACCTTAAAACATTATAGGAGGGTGTGAGGAACAATTGAAGGACATAACTCATCACGTGATAAGGGTGCGTGAGAAACCCGTGACGGATGATTTTCAATATAATATGAAAGTGTCTGAGAAACCAGTGGGAGAAAACCCTCAACACATTGAGAGGGCGTGTGAGGAAACATTGAAGGAAAACTCTCAACTCATTATGAAGCTGTGTAGGGAATTAGGGAGGGACAAACCTCAAAACAATATGAGGGTGTATGAGCAGCCAGTGAGGAACTAACGCTAGTACATCACGAAAGTGTGTGAGGAACCAGTGATGGAAAAGCCTCAAAAAAATATAAAGGCGTGTGAATTACCGGTGACGGTAAAACCTTAAAACATTATATGAGGGTGTGAGGAACATTATGAGAGCATGTGAGAATCCAGTTAGAGACAAACCTCAATACAATATGAGATTGTGTAAGAAACCAGTGAGAGAAAAATTTCAACACCTTATGAGGGCGTGGGAGGATCAACTGAGGGAAAATTCTCAACACAACACATTACGGGTTTGTTTCAGGAATTTGTGAGGGACAAACTCCAAAGGTATTTGAGGGTCAATGAACAGCCAGTGAGGAACTACCCATAATACATTACGAAAGTGCGTGAGGAACCAGTGACGGAAAAATCTCAAAAAAATTGGAAGGTTGGTTCAGTTACCGGTGACGGTCAAACCTCAAAACATTGTGGAAGGGTGTGAGGAAAAAGTGAAGGACATACCTCAATACATTATGAGAGTGTGCGAGAAACCATTGAGGGATAAAACTCAATACAATATAAAAGTGTGTGAAAAACTAGTGGGAGACGAACCTCAACATATTGTGAGAGAGGGTGAGTAAACAGTTAGGGAAAAATTCTCAACTCATTATGAGGTTGTGTGAGAAATTAGAGAGGGATAAACCCCAAAACAATATGAGAGTGTATGAGCAGCCACTGAGGAACTAACCCTAATACATTACGAAAGTGTGTGAGGAACCAGTGATGGAAAAACCTCAAAAAAGTAAAAGTGTATGTGAGTTACCGGCAACGGTAAAACCTCACAATATAATAGGAAGGTGTGAGGAACTATTGAGGGACAAACCTCAACACATCATGAGAGTGCGTGAGAATCTAGTGAGACAAACCTGAATACAACATGAGTGTGTGTGAGAAAACAGTGAGAATAAAACCTCAACATATTAAGAGAGCGTAGGCGGATGCAGTGAGGGACAAATCTCAACACATTACGATGTTGTGTGAGGAATTTGTGAGGGACAAACTTCAAAATAACTTGAGGGTGTATGATCAGCCAGTGAGAAACTAACCTCAGCAAATTATAAGGGTGTGTGAGTTACCGGTGACGGTTAAACCTAAATTGATTGAGAGGGTGGGAGAAACCATTGAGGGACAAACCTAAACATATTATGAGTGTGTGTTAGAATCCAATGAGAGACAAACTTCAATACAATATGAGAGTGTGTGAGAATCCAGTGAGAGAAAAAAATCATCACATTATGAGGGCGTGGGAGGATCCACTGAGAGACAAATCTAAACACCTTACGAGGTTTTGTGAGAAATTTGTGGGGGACAAACTTCAAAACAATTTGAGGGTGTATGAGAAGCCACTGGGGAACTAACCCTAATACATTATGAAAGCGTATGAGAAACAAGTGATGGGAAAACCTCAAAAATTTATAAGGGTCTCTCAGTTACCGTTGACGGTCAAACTTTAAAAACATTATGTGAGGTTATGAGAAACCATTGAAGGACAGACTTTAACACATTAGGAGAGTTTCTGCAAATCCAGTGAGAGAAAAACCTTAATACAATATGAGTATGTGTTAGAAACCAGTGGGAGAAAAAGTCAACACATTATGAAGGCGTGGGAGGATCCAGTGCGGGACAAATCTCAACACATTAAGAAGTTGTGTGAGGAATTAGTAAGGGACAAGCTTCAAAGCAATTTCAGTGTATGAACAGCCAGCGAGAAACTAACCCTAATACATTAGGAAAGTTTGTGTGGGACCTGTGATGGAAAAACCTCAAAAAATTATAAGAGTTGGTGAGTTACCGGTGACGGCTAAACCTCAAAACATTATGGGAGGGTATGAGGAAGAAGTGAAGGACAAACTTCAAAATAACTTGAGGGTGTATGAGCAGCCAGTGAGGAACTAACCTTCATACAATAATGAAAATGTGTGAGGAACCAGTGATGGAAAAACCTCGAAAAATTATAAGGGTGTGAAACTTACTGGTGACGGTCAAACCTCAAAACATTAAGGGAGGGTGTGAGGAACTAATGTAGGACAAACCCTAAACACATTATGAGAGTATGTGAGAATGCAGTGAGGGACAAACCTCAATACAATATGAGAGTGTGTGAGAAACCAGTGAGAGAAAAACCTCAAAACATGTGGGCCTGGGAGGATCCATTGAGGGAAAAATCTCAACACATAACGAAGTTGTGTGAAAAATTAGTGAGGGACAATCTTCAAAACATTATGAGCTTCTGTGAGCTGCCAGTGAGGAATTAACCCTAATAGATTACGAAATTGTGTGAGGAAACAGTGAAGGAGAAATCTCAAAAAATTATAAGAATGTGCGAGTTACCGGTGACGGTCAAACTTAAAAACATTATGGGAGAGTGTGAGGACATACCACAAAACATTATGATAGTGTGTGAGAAACCAGTGAGAGTTAAACCTCAATACAATACGAAAGTGTGTGTGAAACTATTGGGAGACAAACCTCAACAAATTGTAAAGGCGTGTGAGGAAACAGTGAGGGAAAAATCTCATCTTATTTTCAGGTTTTTTGAGGAATTAGAGAGGGATAAACTTTAAAACAATATGAGGGTGTATGAGCAGGCAGTGAGGAACTTGCCCTAATACATTACGAAAGTGTGTGAGGAACCAGTGATAGAAAAAACTCAAAAAAGTATAAGTGTGTGTGTTACCGGCAACGGTAAAACCTCAAAATATAATAAAAGGGTGTGAGGAACTAGGGAGGGACAAACCTCAGCACATTATGAGATTGTGAGAATCTAAAGAGACAAACCTGAATACAATATGAGAGTGTGTCAGAAAACAGTGAGAGTAAAACCTCAACATATGAGAGCGTAGGTGGAAGCAGTGAGGGACAAATCTCAACACATTACGATGTTGTGTGAGGATTTTCTGAGGGACATACTTCAAAATAACTTGAGGGTGTATGAACAGCCAGTAAGGAACTAACCCTAATACATAAGAAATTGTGTGAGGAACCAGTGATGGAAAAATCTCAAAAAATTATAAGGGTGTGTAAGTTGCCGGTGACGGTCAAACCTCAAAACATTATAGGAGGGTGTGAGGAACCATTGAGGGAAGAACCTAAACACATTAGGAGAGTCTGTGAGAATACAGTGAGAGAAATCTCAATACAATATGATAGTTTTTGAGAAACCAATGACAGGAAAACCTCAAAACATTATGAGTTCGTGGGAGGATCCAGTAAGGACCAAAGCTCAAAACATTACGAGGTTGTGTTAGGGATTTGTGAAGAACAAACTTCAAAACAATTTGAGGGTGAATGAGCAGCCAGTGAGGAACTAACCCTAATATATAATCAAAATGTATGAGAAACCAGTAATGGAAAAACCTCAAAAAATTTATAAGGGTGTGTGAGTTACCGTTGACGGTCAAACCTAAACACATTATGGGACGGTGTGAGGAACAAGTGAAGGTTATAACTCATCATATTATGAGGTTGTGTGAGAAACCATTGACGGATAATTTTCAATACGATAAGGAAAAGTGTGAGAAACCATTGGGAGACAAACCTCAATACATTGTGAGGGCGTGTGAGGAAACAGTGAGGGAAAAATCTCAACTCATTATGAGGTTGTGTGAGGAATTAGGAAGGTAAAAACCTCATAACAATATGAAGGTAAATGAGCAGCCAATGAGAAACCAGTGATGGAAAAACCCCTAAAAAAGTATAAAAGTGTGTGAAATACCGGTGACGGTAAGATCTTAAAACATTATATGAGATTGTGAAGAACATTATGAGAGTGTATGAGAATCCATTGAGAGACAAACCTCAGTAATATACAGGAGTGCGTGAGAAACCAGTGAGAGAAAAACCTCAACACATTATAAGAGCGTGGGAGGATCCAGTGTGGGACAAATCTCAACACATTACAAGGTTTTATGAGGAATTTGTTAGGGACAAACTTCAGAACAATTTGAGGGTGTATGAGCAGCCAATGAGGAATTAACCTAATACATTACGAAATTGTGTGAGGAACCAGTGAGGGAAAAACTCAAAAAAATTATAAGGGTGTGTGACTAACCTTTGAAGAACAAACCGCAATGCATTAGGAGAGTGTGTGAGAAACCAGTGAGAGAAAAACCTCAACACATTACGAGGGCGTGGGAGGATCCAGCGAGGACCAAATCTCAACACATTACGAGGTTGTGTGATATGTTTGTGAGGGACAAACCTCAAAACAATTTGAGGGTGTATGAGCAGCCCGTGAGGAACTAACCCTAATACATTACGAAAGTGTGTGAGGAATCATTGAAGAAAAAACCTCAAAAAATTATAAGGGTGAGTGTGTTAAAGGTGATGGTCAAACCTCAAAACATTATAGGACTGTGTGAGGAACAAGTGAAGGATATAACTCATCATATTATGAGGGTGTGTGAGAAACCAGTGACGGATAATCTTCAATACAATATGAAAGAATGTGAGAAACAAAGGGGAGACAAACCTAAACACATTGTGATGGCTTGTGAGGAAACAATGAGGAAAAATCTCAACTCATTATGAGGTTGTGTGAGGAATTAGGGAGATACAAACCTCAAAACAATATGAGGGTGTACAAGCAGCCAATGAGGAACTAACCCTAATACATTACGAAAGAGTGATGGAAAAGCCTCAAAAATTATAAAGGCGTATGAATTACCGGTAACGTTAAAACCTTAAAACTTTATACGATGGTGTGAAAAACATTATGAGAGTGTGTTAGAATCCAGTGAGAGACAAACTTCAATACAATATGGGAGTATGTGAGAAACAAGTGAGAGAAAAATCTCTACACATTATGTGGGCATGGGAGAATCCAGTGTGGGACAAATCTCAACACACTACGAGCTTGATGGAGGAATTTCTGAGGGACAAACTTCAAAACACTTTCAGGGTTTATGAGCAGCCAATGAGGAACTAACCTGATACATTACAAAATTTTGTGAGGAACCAGTGATGGAAAAACTCTAACAAATTTTAAGGGTGTGTGAGTCACCGGTGACGGTCAAACCCCAAAACATTATGGGAGGGTGTGAGGAACCTTAGAAGGACAAACCGCAACACAAAAGGAGAACGCTTGAGAATCCAGTGAGAGACAAACCTCAGAATGATATGAGAGTGTGTGAGAAAGCAGTGAAAGAAAAAGCTCAACACATTATGAGGGCGTGGGAGGACTCAGGGAGGGAGAAATCTCAACACATTACGATGTTGTGTGAGGAATTGGTGAGGGACAAACTTCAAAACAATATGAGCCTTTTTAAGCAGCCAGTGAGGAACTAACCCTTATACATTATGAAAGTGTGAAGAACCAGTGATGGAAAAATCCGCAAAAACTATAAGGGTATGTGAGGTACCGGTGACGGTCAAACCTCAAAACATTATGGGAGGGTGTGTGGAACCATCGAGGGAAAAACCTAAACACATTAGGAGAGTCTGTGAGAAAAAAGTGAGAGACAAATCTCAGTACAATATGATAGTTTGTGAGAAACCAATGAGAGAAAAGCCTCAACACATTATGAGTTCGTGGGAGGATCTAGTGAGGACCAAAGCTAAAAACATTACGAGGTTGTGTTAGGAATTTGTGAGGGACAAACTTCAAAACAATATGAGGGTGTATGAGCAGCCGGTGATGAACTAATCCTAATACATTATGAAAGTGTATGAGAAACCAGTGATGAAAAAGCCTCAAAAACTTATAAGGGTGTGTGAGTTATCGTTGACGGTCAAACCTAAAAACATTATGGGAGGGTGAGAGAAACCACTGAGGGACAGACTTTAACACATTAGCAGAGATTCTGAGAATCCAGTGAGAGACATACCTCAGTACAATATGAGAGTGTGTAAGAAACCAGTAAGACAAAAAGTCAACACATTATGAGGGCGTGGGAGGATCCAGTGCGGGACAAATCTCAACACATTGCGAGGTTGTGTGAGGAATGAGTGATTGACAAATTTCAAAACAATATAGGGGTGTTTCAGCAGCCAGTGAGGGACTAAACCTAATACATTATAAAATTGTGTTAAGAACAAGTTACGGACAAACCTCATAAGTGACGAGACTCTAGGGTAATTAATTACTTTCACAAATTTTTCATGTAATTACTTTGTTTCTAGGATATTGATCACCCAAAACAATATAATGTAAATGATAAGATTTTTCTTTACAAATTGTTATACTCATTTTTTGTCTGTTCATTCTCACTTCAAAATAATTTTTTCTTCCCACAAACATAAACTAATCAATTTTCTTTCAAATCGTTTCGCATCACTCGAAATACTGAATATTTTCGTTACTTTTCAAACTATTTGAATTCCCTTTTTCTTGAATATAAATCAAGTTTACATTATAGCTGTTAAAGAATTATTTTCAGCAAAGCACTTGAAAAAAGTACCAAAAATGCTTCACTTGACCACTGACCACTTTACCACGCACTAATTATACATATCACGTATTAGCTATACATAAAATGTAACACTCGTCTTAAATCCTTCTCCCACGGAAGTAAAGGGTAGACTGACGGTTGAGCGGTCAACCGTCCTGGGTCGAGGAAGGGGTCAGGTAGGTCAGGTAGAAAAATGGGTCACATGCAGCGGTGGTTTGAGTCGATAGAAACAAATAAACGATAACATATGCTGGCTTTTCGATATACTGCTCTAATTACTTAAAAAAAAGTAATGTATTTACTTTTCATATTATTTCATAAATGAATTAAAGATATATTTAAATACCCCCGATGGATCTACACAACAGGAAAACAAGTGGGCGTGGATAAGGCTGTTTGCGCATTTAGATGTATCATCAACGTTACATGTAAAAAAAGAATTAAAACGCATATTATGAGGGTGTGTGAGAAACCAGTGAGGGAAAAACCTCAATACAATATGAAACTTTTTGAGAAACCAGTAAGAGACAAACCTCAGTACAGTATGAGAGTGTGTGAGAAACCTGCGAGAGAAAAACTAACATATTATGAGGGCGTTGAAGGATCCAGTGAGGGACAAATCTCAACACATTAAGAGTTTGTGTGAGGAATTAGTGAGGGAAAACTTCAAAACAAGGTTAGGGTGTATGAGCATATAGTGAGGAACTAACCCTAATAAATTACGCAAGTGTGTGAGGAACTAGTGATGGAAAAACCACAAAAAAGTGTGTGTGTGTGTTACCGGCGACAGTAAAACCTCAAAACATAAAAGGAAGGTGTGAGGAACTAGTGAGGGACAAACCTCGACACATTATGAGAGTGTGTGAGAATCCAGTGAGACAAACCTGAATACAAAATGAGATTGTGAGAAAACAGTGAGAGTAGTACCTCAACATACTCTGAGGGCGTGGGTGGATCCAGTGAGGGACAAATTTCAATACATTACTATGTTTTGTGGTGAATTTGTGAGGAACAAACTTCAAAACAATTTGAGGGTGTATGAGCAGCCAGTGAGGTACTAACCCTAATACATTATGAAAGTGTGTGATAAACCAGTAAGGGAAAAATCTCAAAAAAATTGTAAGGGTGTGTGAGGTACCGGTGATGGACAAACCTAAAAACATTATGGAAGGGTGTTAGGAACTAACGAGTGACAGCCTAAACACATTATGAGAGTGTGTGAGAATCCAGTGAGAGAAACCCTCAATATAATATGAGAGTGCGTGAGAAACCAGTGAGAGATAAACCTCAACACATTATGTGGGAGTGGGAAGATCCAGTGAGGGACAAATCTCAACACATTTCGAGGTTGTGTGAGGAATTTGTGAGGGACAAGCTTCAAAACAATTTGAGGGTGTATGAGCAGCCAATGAGGAACTAACCCTAATACATTATGAAAGTGTGAGAAACCAGTGATGGAAAACCTCAAAAAATTATAAGGGTGTGTGAGTTACTGGTGATGGTCAAACCTAAAGTAATTATGGGAGGGTGTAAGGAACCATTGAGGAACAAACCTAAACACATTATGAGAGTGTGTTAGAATTAGTGAGAAACAAACACCAATTCAATATGAGAGTGTGTGAGAATCCAGTGAGAGAAAAACCTCAATACATTATAAGGGAGTGGGAGGATCCAGTGAGGGACAAATCTCAACACATTACCACGTTGTGTGAGAAATTAGTGAAGGACAAACTTCAAAACAATATGAGCTTTTTTGAGCAGCCAGTGAAGAACTAACCCTAATATGAGTGTGTGAGGAACCAGTGATGGAAAAATCTCAAAAAATTATAAGGGTGTGTGAGTTACCTTTGACGGTCAAACATTAAAACATTATGGGAGGTTGTGAGGCACCATTTAGGAACAAACTTTAACACGTTGGTAGAGTATGTGAGAATCCAGTGAGATACAAACAAACCTGAATAAAATATGAAAGAGTGTGAGAAACCAGTGAGAAAAAATCCTCAACACATTATGTGGTCTTGGGAAGATCTGGTGAGGGACAAATCTCAAAACATTACGAGGTTGTATAAGAAATTTGTTAGGGACAAAATTCAAAACAATTTGAGGGTGTCTGAGCAGCCATTGAGGAACTAACCCTAATACATTATGAAGGTGTGTGTGGAACCAGTGATGGAAAAACCTCAAAAAATTATAAAGGTGTGTGAGTTACCGGTGAAGGCCAAACCTATAAGCATTATGGGAGGGTGTGAGGAACTAATGAGGGACAAACCTAATTATATTATGAGAATATGTAAGAGTCCAGAGAAAAAAAATCAAAACAATATGAGAGTGTGTGAGAAACCAGTGAGAGAAAAACCTCAACACATTATGTGGGCGTGGGAGGAGCCAGTGAGGTAGAGATCTCAACACATTACGAAGTTGTGAGACAAATTATTGAGCGACAAACTTCAAAACAATATCAGCTTGTATGAGCTTCCAGTGAGGAACTACCCCAAATATATTATGATAGTGTGTGAGGAACCAGTGATGGAAAAATCTCAAAGAATTAAAAGGGTGTGTGAGTTACCGGTGAAAGTCAAACCTCAAAACATTATAGGAAGGTGTGAGGAACAATTGAGGGACAAATCTCAACACATTAGGAGAGTGTGTGAGAATCCAGTGAGAAACAAACCTCAATACGAGAGTGTTTGAGAAACCACTGAGAGAAAAACCTCAACACATTATCCGGGCGTGGTGGGATCCAGTGAGGGACAAATCTCAACATATTACGAGGTTGTGTGAGGAATTTCTGAGGGACAACCTTTAAATCAGTTTAAGGGTGTATGAGCAGCCAGTGAGGAACTAACCCTAATACATTACGAAAGTGTGTGAGGAAACTGTGATGGAAAAACCTCAAAAAAATGTAAGGGTGTATGAATTACCGGTGACGGTAAAACATAAATATTATATAAGTGTGACGAACATTATGAGAGTGTGTGAGAAACCAGTGAGAGAAAAATCTGAACACATTATGAGGGCATGGGATGATCCATTAAGGGCCAAATCTCAACACATTACGAGTTTATATGAGGAATTTGAGGGACAAACTCCTAAAGTATTTGAGGGTCAATGAGCAGCCAGTGAGGAACGAACCCTAATACATTGCAAAATTGTGTGAGAAACCAGTGATGGAAAAATCTTAAAAAATTATAAGGTTGGTTGAGTTACCGATGACGGTCAAACCTCAAAAAATTTTTGAGGGTGTGAGGAAAAAGCGAAAGACATGCCTCAATACATTATGAGAGTGTGTGAGGACATGCCTCAATACATTCTGAGAGTGTGTGAGAAGCCAGTGAGGGATAAACCTCAATACAATATGATAGTGTGTGAGAAACTAGTGGGAGACAAACCTCAACATATTGTGAGAGCGTGTGAGGAAAGTGTGAGGGAAAAATCTCAACTCATTATGAGGTTGTGTGAGGAATTAGAGAGGCATAAACCTCAAAACAATATGAGGGTGTATGAGCAGCCAGTGAGGAACTAACCATAATACATTACGAAAATGTATAAGGAACCAGTAATGGAAAAGCCTCAAAAAACTATAAATGTGTGTGAGTTATCGGCAACGGTAAAACCTCATAACATAATAGGAGGGTGTGAGGAACTAGTGACGAACAAACCTCACCACATTATGAGTGTGAGAATCTAGTGAGACAAATGTGAATACAATATGAGAGTGTGAGAAAACAGTGACAATAAAACCTGAACATATTATGAGAGCGCACTTGATTCAGTGAGGGACATATAACAACACATTACGATGCTTTTGAGGAATTTGTGAGGGACAAACTTCAAATTAACTTAAGGGTGTATGAGCAGCCAGTGAGGAACTAGCCCTAATACGTTATGAAAATGTGTGAGGAACCAGTGATGGAAAAATTATAAGGGTGTGTAAGTTACCGGTGACGGTCAAACTTCAAAACATTACGGAAGGGTGAGAGGAACTAATGAAGTACAAACCTAATCACGTTATGAGAGCTTGTGAGAATCCAGTGAGAAACAAACCTCAATACAATATGAGAGTGTGTGAGAAACCAGTGAGAGAAAAACCTCAAAACATGTGGGCGTGGGAGGCTCCATTGATGGAAATATCTCAACACATTACGAAGCTGTGTGAAAAACTAGTGAGGGACAAACTTCAAAACAATATGAACTTCTGTGAGCTGCCAGTGGGGAGCTAACCCTAATACATTAAGAGTGTGAGGAAACAATGATGGAAAAAAAATTCAAAAAATTATAAGGATGTGTGAGTTACCGGTGACGGTTAAACTTAAAAACATTATGGGAGTGTGTGAGAAACCATTGAGGGACAAACCTCAACACATAAAGAGAGTGTGGGAAAATCCAGGGAGAGACAAACCTCAATACAAAATGAGAGTGTGTGAGAAACCACCGAGAGAAAATCCTCAAAACATTAGAAGGGCTTGGCAGGACCCAGTGAGAGCAATATCTCAATATATTACCAGGTTGTGTGAAGAATTTGTGAAGGAAAACTTCAAAACAATTTGAGGGTGTATGAGCTGTACGTGAGGAACTAACCCTAATACACTTCGAAAGTGTGTGAGGAATCAGTGATGGAAAAACCTCAAAAAATTATAAGGGTGGGTATGTTAAAAGTGACGGTCAAACCTCAAAACATTATGGGACGGTGTGAAGAACAAGTGAAGGATATAACTCAACATATTATGAGGTTGTTGAGAAACCAGTGACGGATAATCTTCAATACAATATAAAAGAGTGTGAGAAACAATTGGGAGACAAATCTCAACACATTGTGAAGGGTTGTGAGGAAACAGTGAGGGAAAATCTCAACTCATTATGAGGTTGTGTGAGGAGATAGGGAGGTGAAAACCTCAAATCAATATGAGGGTATATGAGCAGCCAATGAGGAACTAACCCTAATACATTACGAAAGAGTGTGAGGAACCAGTGATGGAAAGAACCTGAAAAATTTTAAAGGCGTATGAATTACCGATGACGGTAAAACCTTAAAACATTATGTGAAGGTGTGAAGAACATTATGAGAGTGTGTGAGAATCCAGTGAGAGAAAAACCGCAATACAATATGATAGTGTGTGGGAAACCAGTAAAGGAAAATCTCTACAAATTATGAGGGTGTGGGAGGATCCAGTGTGGGACAAATCTCAAAACATTCGAGTTTGTTTGAGGAATTTCTGAGGGAAAAAATTCAAAACAATTTGTGGGTTTATGAGCAGCCAATGAGGAACTAACCTAATACATTACGAAATTGTGTGAGGAACCAGTGATGGAAAAACTAAAAAATTATAAGGATGTGTGAGTTACCGGTGACGGTCAAACCCCAAAACATTATGGGAGGATGTGAGGAACCTTTGAAGGACAAACCGCAACAAATTAGGAGAGTGTGTAAGAATCCATTGAGAGACAAACCTCAGAACGATATGAGTGTGTGAGAAAGCAGTGAAAGAAAAAGCTCAACACATTATGAGGCCGTGGGAGGACCCAGTGAGGGACAAATCTCAACACATTACGATGTTGTGTGAAGAATTAGTGAGGGACAAACTTCAAAACAATATGAGCTTGTTTGAGCAGCCAGTAAGGAACTACTAACTCTTATACATTATGAAAGTGTGAGAAGAACCAGTGATGGAAAAATCCGCAAAAACTCAAAGGGTGTGTGAGTTACCGGTGACGGTCAAACCTCAAAACATTATGGGAGGGTGTGAGGAACCATTGAGGGAAAAACCTAAACACATTAGGAGAGTATGTGAGAATCCAGTGAGAGAAAAATCTCAATACAATATGAGAGTGTGTGAGAAACCAGTGATGGAAAAAAAACAAAAATTTATAAGGTTGTGTGAGTTACCGTTGATGGTCAAACCTGAAAACATTATGCGAGATTGTGAGAAACCATTGAGGGACAGATTTTAACACATTAGGAGAGTTTCTGGGAATCCAGTGAGAGACAAACCTCAATACAATACGATAGAGTGTGAAACCAGTGAAAGAAAAACCTCAAGACATTATGAGGGCGTTGGAGGATCCAGTGCAGTACAAATCTCAACAAATTACGAGGTTGTGTGAGGAATGAGAGATGGACAAATTTCAAAACAATATGAGGGTGCATGAGCAGACAGTGAAGAACTTAACCTAATACATTATAAAATTGTGTAAAGAACAAGTTATGGACAAACCTCATAAGTGACGAGATTCTAAGGTGATTAATTAATTTCACAAATCTTCCATGTAATTACATTGTTTCTAGGATATTGGTCACCCAAAACAATATATTTTAGATAAGATTTTTCTTTACAAATTGTTATACTCATTTTTTGTCTCTTCATTCTCACTTCATAATATTTTCTTTTTCTTCCCACAAACACAAACTAATCAATGTTCTTTCAGATTGTTTCGCATCATCCGAAAAACTGAATATTTTCATTATTTTTCAGACTATTTGAATTCCTTTTTTTCTTGAATATAAATCAAGTTCACATTATCACTGATAAGTAAATTATTTTCAGCAAAACACTTTGAAAAAAAAAAGTACCAATAAATGCTTCACTTGACCACTGATCATTTCACCACGTATTAATTATACATATCAAGTATTACCTATACAGACAACGCAACGGTCGCCTTAAATCTTTCTCCCACGGAGGTCAAGTGCAGACTGATGGTTGAGCGGTCCTCCGTCCTGGGTCGAGGAAGGGGTCAGGTAGGTGAGGTAGAAAAAAAAGTCACACCCAGCAGTGGTTTGAGTCGATATAAACAAATAAACGATAACTTATGCTGACTTTTTCGATATGCTGCTCTAATTACTTAAAAAAAAGTTAATATATTTATTTTTCTTATTGTTTCATAACTAAATGGGCGTGGCTAAGGCTGTTCACGCATTCAGGGACATTATGAACGTTACATGAAGAAAAAAAACGCATATTATGAGGGTGTGTAAGAAACCAGTGAGGGATAAACTTCAATACACTATGAAAGTGTGTGAGAAACCAGAAAGAGACAAACCTCAATACAGTATGAGAGTGTGAGAAACCAGCAAGAGAAAAACTAACACATTATGAGGGCGTTGGAGGATCCAATGAGGGACAATTCTCAACACATTACGAGGTTGTGTGAGGAATTAGTGAGAGAAAAACTTCAAAACAAGATGAGGGTGTATGAGCAGTCTGTGAGGAACTAAACCTAATACATTACGAAAGTGTGTGAGGAACCAGTGATGTGAAAACCTCAAAAAATTGTAAGGGTGTGTAAATTACCGGTGACGGTAAAACCTCAGAACATTATGGGAGGGTGTGAGGAACATTATGAGAGTGTGTGAGAATCCAGTGAGAGACAAACCTCAATACAATATGAGTATGAGAAACCAGTGAGAGAAAAACCTCAACACATTATGAGGGTGATGGAGGATCCAGTGCAAGATAAATCTCAACAAATTATGAGGTTGTGTGAGGAACTAGTGATGGACAAATTTCAAAACAATATGAGGGTGTATGAGCAGCCAGTGAGGAACTAAACCTAATGCATTATGAAATTGTGTAAAGAACAGGTGATGGACAAACATCAAAAGTGACCGGACTCAAGGGTATTTAATTACTTTCACAAATCTTCCATGTAATTACATTGTTTCTAGGATATTGGTCACCAAAACAATATAATGTAAATAATAAGATTTTTCTTTACAAATTGTTATACTCATTTTTTGTCTGTTCATTTTCACTTCATAATTTTTTCTTGAATATTAATCAGGTTCATATTATCGCTGTTAAGAAAATTATTTTCAGCAAAACACTTGGAAAAAAAGTACCTATAAATGCTTCACTTGACATTGACCATTTCACCACGTATCAATTATACATATCACGTATCAGCTACACAAACAACGCAACGCTCGCCTTAAATCTTTCTCCCACGGAGGTCAATAGCAGACTGACGGTTGAGCAGTCAATCATCCTGGGTCGAGGGAGGGGTCAGGTAGATCAAGTAGAAAGGTCACACATAGCGGTGATTTGACCACCTTTCCGGTAGTTTGGCAGAGTCGATATAAACAAATAAACGATAACCTATGCTGGCTTTTTCGATATACTGCTATAATTACTTAAAAAAAAATCAAGTACTTTTCTTATTGCTTCATAACTGAATTAAGGATATATTTAGATACCCCCAACGGATCTAAAAACACAGGAAAATAAGTGGGCGTGGCTAAGGCTGTTTGCGCATTCAGGGGCATCATCAACATTATATGAAAAAAAGCACATATTATGAGGGTGTGTGAGAAACCAGTGAGGGATAAACCGCAATACAATATGAGAGTGTGTGAGAAAGCAGTAAGAGACAAACCTCAATACAGTTAGAGTGTGTGTGAGAAACCAGCGAGAGAAATACTAACACAGTATGAGGGCGTTGTAGGATCCAGTGAGGGACAAATCTGAACACATTACGAGGTTGCGTGAGGAATTAGTGAGGGACAAACTTCAAAACAAGATTAGGGTGTATGAGCAGACAGTGAGGAAATAACCCCAATACATTACGAAAGTGTGTGAGGAACCAGTGATGGAAAAATTTCAAAAAAATGTATGTGTAAATTACCGGCGACGGTAAAACTTCTAAACATATAAGGAGGGTGTGAGGAAATAGTGAGGGACAAACCTCAACACATTATAAGTGTGTGTGAGAATCTAGCGAGACAAGCCTAAATACAAAATGAGAGTGTGTGAGGAAACAGTGAGAGAAAAACCTCAACATATTATGACGGCGTGGGTGGATCCAGTGAGGAAAAAATCTCAACACGTTACGATGTTTTGTGAGGAATTTGTGAGGAACAAACTTCAAAACAATTTGAGGGTGTATGAGCAGCCAGTGAGGAACTTACCCTAATACATTATGAAAGTGTGTAAGGAACCAGTGATGGAAAAACCTCAAAAAATTATATGGGTGTGTGACTTAACGGTGACGGTCAAACCTAAAAACACTGAGAGGGACAAACCTTAACACATTAGGAGATTTTCTGAGAATCCAGTGACACACAACTTCAGTACAATATGAGTATGTTAGAAACCAGTGAGAAAAAAATCAACACATTATGAGGGTGTGGGAGGATCCAGTGAGAGACAAATCTCAACACATTACGAGGTTGTGTGAGGAATTACTGAGGGACAAAATTCAAAACAATTTCACAGTGTATGAACAGCCAGTGAGGAACTAACCCTAATACATTATGAAAGTGTGTGTGTGACCAGTGATGGAAAAACCTCAAAAAATTATAAGGGTTGGTGAGTTATCGGTGACGGTCAAACCTCAAAACATTATGGGAGGGTGTGAGGAAGAAGTGAAGGACATACCTTAATACATTATGAGGGTGTGTGAGAACCCAGTGAGGGATAAACCTCAATACAATATGAAAGTGTGTGAGAAACCAGTGAGAGACAAACCTCAATAAAATATGAGAGTGAGAAACCACTCAGAGAAAAACCTCAACACATTATAAGGGCGTGAGAGGATCCAGTGAGGGACAAATCTCAACACATTACGAGGTTGTGTGAGGAATTTGTGAGGGATAAAATTCAAAACAATTTGAGGGTATATGAGCAGCCAGTAAGGAACTAACCCTAGTACATTACGAAAATGTGTAAAGAACCAGTGATGGAAAAACCTCAAAAAATTATAAGGGTGGGTGAGTTACCGGTGACGGTCAAACCTCAAAATGGGAAAATGGAAAAATGGTAGAGTGAATGATCGAAACCACTGAACATTATCATCCGTTGCTTAAGGTGTTGTGGCGGACGTTCCTCACCTCCAAATCACGTATGCTGAAATTAGAAGATAAAAGGTAACGCTCAATTATTCGTTACAAGTGAAAATAACCCCTACTTTGAAAACACCGAAGAACAGAACGAGCGAATAAAGACTAAAACAGTCGGCTCATGCCTATGAGAAACCATCCAGAAAATATGGCTGACTGACAATAATAATACAAGCTACAGACAAGTATCCGAGATCTCGACCACAGTACAAATCATTCAGTAAGGCAATGCTCCAAATCACACTGCACAGCTAAAATATTTTCAGCACACTACACAAACACAATTGCAAGCTTTTCCTTTAACATAGATTTATGAACTGTAATATTATCTAATACACTCAAATATATACCACAGGACAAAAGTCTAAGAACTGTTATAGATGTACACTGATAAATAAAACAACTAGCATAATACAAAAATACCTACCACTAAAAGAAAAACTCATAAAAAGGCGAGGGAGCGTACCACAGCAGAGTAGATTATCGTAAACTTGCAATGAGGTCTGGCGTCTCCTCTTAAAACGATCTGCCTCCTTCGTAGACATCGTCATATCGTGGTTCATGTTTCGCCTTATTCAAAGTCTTGTTCACTACATGTACAAATGTTAACTTTCCAGTCAGTTAATCACCGCAAAAAAAAAAAATCACTAGAAGTCACAGCTGAAATGGTTAAAACAGCATTAATACAGCTAGAAAAACAATTGGTTATGAATTCAAAAAATACTTTTTTGTATGGTAAAATAATACTCTAGCCACATTGTTCTAATAGCTATGGAAATGTGATTTTGTGCAGCAATTGGTAGTGTACTGTTTTGAAAAAACATTAGTGTGGCGTAGCATGACGTGGAACATTACATCTTCAGTATACGGTGTCAGGGCCACAGTAAACTATCAAGGATAGTGTGGGATTATTGTACAAGTTGATATACTCGTAAAAAATGAAAAATGATAACCACAACTAATTTCCCCCGACAGCAGAATTTTTTAACAAAACTCAGAATTTTAAAACACTGTGGATTTCCAACTTACCACTCATTTCTGTGTATTGTCTACATTATCGTATACCAGACTAAGACGTCACGCAGCAGCCTATTGTACATTTTGACCATATGTCATATATTGAAAAGTAAATCAACAGAACTTACAAAATTTCCCATGTGCATGTAAACACAGCGACGAAGTTGTCTGACAACTATACGTCTAACCCCCGGTCACAGCTGCCAATAGTTATTCATCAACTTCCTTAGCAAAATAGAATTTTTGACTGTTGGGGTGAAATTCTCGGGAAAAATCTTGTATTGTCGCTTAGGGTGTGGTGAGTAGGTGGGGAGGATATTGTGGCAGACTTTCCTCACCTCCATTCCACGCATGCTGAAGTTATGAAACAATACAAAATAAAGCTCTATCATGCGTAATATCCAAAGCGACCCCAACGCTGAAAACACCGTAGAAAAGAACGAGCAATTGCAGATTAAATCTGTCGGTAATACCTAAAGAAACAGCCCAGAAAATATGGCCGAGTGAAACAAAGATATAAACTACAGACATATACCCGAGATCTGGACAGCAGTACAAATATGGAACACGCTTGATTCCCTTGAAGCCTGGAAATACTTAGATGTTTAGTTTAGTGTAATGGGTATCTTCTGAAATACGAAAGATTCAACTACATACACACTCCTAGTCTGCCGGGGGCATAAAACGAATAAAAGATTCCTGAAAGTCATCCATATGCATTTAAAACTTATACCAAACACCTGAATACACAATAATCTTCTCATCCATTAGAAATTGTCCCACTTCTTGCGCTCCTTTAACCCTCACCATCAAGATGACCCTTCATCCTGGCCACCACTCCCTCACTCCTTGCCCCTTGGCTACCATAACCTCCCTCACCACAACGCTCTTTAACCCTAGGCACCACTCCGTCCATGGTTACTATACACTGTCACCAACAGGAACCTTGTATTCGTTTTATGCCCCCGGCAGACTAGGAGTGTGTATGTAGTTGAATCTTTTGTATTTTAGAGGATATCCATTACACTAAGCTAAACATCTAAGTACTTCCAGGC
>JAYMFT010304011.1:27628-39664 GCA_038088735.1 Panulirus argus | reverse complement strand
ACTAATATATATATATATATATATATATATATTGTCTGTTTCGGGGAGCGAGTTGTACATTCGTGTTGCCCCGTCTCTTAACCTTGTATATATGTACCAGTCCTGATCTCCTAATTGTGTTTACACATATATGTGTGTGTGTGTGTGTGTGTGGGCGTGTGTGTAGAACGTTTAACATTAGTTCTACTGAGACTGAGAGGGAGGGTAACCCCTGCTACAGTGAAAGCCAGCAGGATCGGTTTCCAAACTCCTTTTTTTATTCAAGAGGTTGACGACACATTCCTGGAGCGGATTTGGAAGAAGGACACCTGGAGCAGGACGGTCGGTTTGTGTGCGTGTGTGTGTGATGACACAGTCGCTGGGGTGATGATGATTTAATGATCATGATGAAGGTGGCGCCCTGGGAGCGCCAGATGCCAGTGGGGCAAGGGAGGGGACACCAGCCCTCAGATCCTGCCAGCCTGAAGCTCTTGCAACTTCCCCTTGAGGACAAACTAAGGGAAAGGAGGAAGGAAGGGAGTGTTGGATGGGGTGTTGGGAGATCGCTCCCTTACCCCAATCTCCCTCAACCACACCACCCTCCCTTATAGTTGCTCACCCTACCTTCCTCCTCCTCCTCCTCCTCCTTCCTACCTACCCAACGCTAACCGCAAGAACTGTCTTGAGTTTATACGCGCGTAAGTGCGTACGTCCCGCGTGGTGTATGTTGGCGCGCGAGGCATCTACGCCTACCGTGCGTGCGTGTGTGTGTGTGTGTGTGTGTGTGTGTGTGTGTGATCAACTCCCTTATGGACGAGGGCGGAGTAAATCTTGTGTGCATCTGTCTCGCCCGCCATAATTTCCATGACTGAGAAACCCCACACAAACACCACGCTCTTCATCCCTAGACCTGGCTTGCACAGACCTACCGTCCTGTTAGTGTGGGTGCGCTAAACACAGACCACACAGACCCGAGGTCCGAGCGAGGGGTGGGGAGAGGAGGGTCTCTCTCTCTCTCTCTCTCTCTCTCTCTCTCTCTCTCCCTCTCACCTTCCCTGACTACCTATCATGGATATCTTGTTAAGTGTCTTCCAGATCAGGGCTTGCTTCCTCCCACCGTCCTATGCGCTTCGATAACTTAAAATGTCACTTTTCCCTGACACTGTGTGTATCATCTCCCACGTACTATAGTTGCAGGACACACACACACACACACACACCAGCTTGTGCCAGGGACCCATTTATCGACGCAGCCCCCGAGGGGAAGGATGAACAGCCCGCGCCCCGGATTCGAGCCTAGATGGGCCCGTGTACCAATCACGGTCTGAGACGCTGACCACTACACCGAGGAAGCCCTCTGTGTGTGTGTGTGTGTGTGTGTGTGTGTGTAAAAGTACCTCCCAAAGATCCTGTTGGACGTGTGTCAATAGTAATGATAATACCTTCTCCCGGCAAAAAGGTTTTGATAATAAAGGTAATATTTCGTCTCCATTCATCCCGGACACAAACGTGCCAATGAAAGCCGAAGAAACCCGAACCCCGTGTAAAGGCTGGTGATGTATTACGCTGGTACAGAGAGACACCACAGTGGTGGGTCCGGGTTACATAAAGGCGCCACTGGACCAACGGACGTACCCACTAACTCCAGGTTGTGTAGTTTCTCCTCCCAACACACACACCCCACCCACCCCACCCTACCTCCTTCCACCATCACCCACCCTCACACACCCTCATTCTCTCCTCATTTTTACTCACACGCCGCTCGCCTCGCCTCACCTCACTCCCCTCCGCTCCCTCATGGTCTCTGCTCATATTTTGGAAAGTTAGCGTCGTCCTCTCTGGTCCCCGAGTTCTCAGGCTGCCTCTGCTGGCTAGTATGGAGGAGCCATCCTTTCACGGGCCATCCATTCAAGGGCCATCCTCTCCCATGGGCCATCCCTTCAGGGTGCCATCCTTTCAGTGGCCAACCGTTCGTGGTCCATCCTTTCTAGTGCCAGCACTCTATGGGTCATCGGTTCATGGGCCATCCTTTCACGGACTGTCCCTTCATAGGCCATGGCTTTATGGGCCATTCCCACACCACTGCTACAAGCAGTTCCTCTGTTCCCTATTACACTGTACCAGTCAGCCGCTGCTCCTATCACACCAGAGTATCCGACCTTTCATCGCAACCACACCAACTCTGTTAAACCACACCGTTGTGGCACACTGTCCACGTGCCATTACCCCACAAAAATACCTCCTCCTCAGAACCACCTTTGACCACTGTTCTGCTGTACGAGAACTTCTCTGTACATGAGCCCATCCACCAGCTTCCAAGACGTCAGATCTTTCCTCTGCAACCACACTATACAGATTTTCTGTACCACAACACGAGACCCCTTTCTACCACCACGCCTCTCTATCAAATCTTCCTTGTGCCACACTACATCAGAACCTTTTCCCGCACCATCGCTCCACCACACTCGAGACTCCATGTCCACCATCGCCAACTCCACTGCACCAGTCAGCTACAACACAGTCGTCAACAAAGCCATCACAGCTGAGGGGCACTTCAAATCCATGGCTTGCAGATCTCCTCAGTATGCGTTGCCGGGCCGTACGCTTCCGAGGGGGGGCCACCTCCACCTACGAGTCCCTCACCTGTCGCGTTCCTCATCCTCGTAAACGAAGTCAGCATGTATATACCCACTCGATGGAAGGACACTGACGCCTCTGTCATTGGTGTGTCTGCACTGGCAACGGCTTTCTCGAATGCATCAACCTCCAGAGCACTCCCTAACAGTCTCCGTAACTTGGACCACCTCCACGACGCAGTCAAACGCAAACCGTAGTTATATACGTCAGTTTGACCTCCAACCACGTCCCATCCCCCACCCTGTACGGTCTCACTAGGCCTCACTCCCCTCCAGGATGCTCTCTCACGTCAAACTCGTGTCACAGTTGGGAACGAAGCCGCTGCAGAGCCATCTGGCGCCACCACCTTTACCTCATGCCAAATCTGAAATCCCTCGTCCCCCCCACGAACTGCAGTTGGGCACCAGAGCAACACGTCTTGCAGCCCATCCGAGGCTCATCCCAACCGATGTGAACAATCAACAAGAAGCAGACTGTACGAATATCAACCTCCATCCTCGTATTTATATTAAGGTTGCCAGCCGAATACACTCCCCTCTCCCCGTATAACCTCACCCCCCCACGAGAAGAGTTGCTTTCAGTAAAACTGTCGATCATCGCTTTATTACTGACTTTATCACCCCACCACCACTCTCATTACTACCATCATTTACTGCAGTTATTTTTGTTATCTATAGTTATCATTCATCTCCTCCTATTTAACAAATCTCGTTATCTTTTTTTGATAACTACAGCAGTAACAGAGAATCTTCATAGTCTCCTTGCAACCCCAGGGAGACCAAGCTTGTATGGTATGCGTACATCTCTCTCTCTCTCTCTCTCTCTCTCTCTCTCTCTCTCTCTCTCTCTCCATTTCACGTGGGGGGATCTGAAGAGCGCTCATTCCAATCCCGTGGTCGGAGAACGCACCACCACCGCCCGGGAGCCGGGGCCGCCCTCCGCCGCCGACGCCGCTGCACCGCTGGTCGAAGACGTTCCCGATCACTGAACCGTAGAGAGGAGGGGGAAAAAAATGCGATTCATCAGCGGTGGTGGTGGTGGTGGCGGTGGGCGGAGCCGAACGAAAGTTCCAGTGGTGAGACTTTCACATTATTTATACAGTGGTGGGCAGTGACAGCGCACGGAGGCAAGCATGACCAGGCATCGCTACAGTGGTGGTGGAAGGAGGAGGAGGCGGAGGAGGAGGACGACGACACCCGACGGGTGTGTGTGTGTGTTGGCAGGAGGTGAGGTAGGTATATACCTGGGGGACCTGGGTGGGTGGGTGGGTGTCGGTTGCACTTGAGAGCACCACCACCAGCAGCAGCAGCAGCAGCGCCCCCCCGCCGCCTGCCGCCGAAGCCGTTCCGTTAATTAGAAAGTACGAAAGGCCCAGGCAAGGCAGATACGCGCCCTCCTCCTCCTCCTCCTCCTCCTCCTCCTCCCTCACCCACATCCCTCCCTCCCAAACGAAGACCCAGGCCCCCCCCCTCCAGACCTCTCCCCCGGTGCCTCTGGCCTCCATAGAAAGGACCCCCCCCCCTCCCCCTCCAACCAAGCCGGAGACTATCGAGCTCCTCTCACGGACAGAAACTTTCTTTTGCCCTGACCACTTGACCCCCAGCTGGGAGAATGAGAAAGAAAGTGTAAATAACCGCAGTGGGTAAGATTTACACTCCGATCCAGGAACTGTGTGGCCGACCGAGCTCCTCCAGCGCTGGGCTGCCTTTATCACGGTGATCTCGGCACGTGTTAACATACCCACCACCTCCCCTCCGTCAGGCGCACCCGTAGAGAGCCCCCATGTCCTCCCACGGGACAACGGGTGACGCGGACTCCGGCGTTCTCAGTCGTCGTTCCTCCTCCTGCGTCTCTGGCGTTTCAGGGGGACGGGCGGGAACAGGGGAGGCGGAGAGGTTAACTCACTACTCCGCGCTATATTGTGGAATTTCCGCGCAGGTGTCAGTGAGGATGGAGAGAGAGAGGTGGTGTGTGTGTGTGTGTGTGTGTGGGGAGGAGGAGGGTGGGTGCAGGTGACCCGTTTGGCGAGTGAGGAGGCGTATACCTTGTCTCTGGGATCATCCGGGACTCCCTGGAGGAAAAGTGATCCCGTTAGGGGGCAGGGTTCGTTCTTCCATACCGGTGGTAGTGCCACCACAACTCCGTGCCCAAAAGAAGCCACTCTCTCTCCCAAGGCGAGGTCGTCGGCGAGCCGTCCCTCTCGTGTCCTGGTCCACGGGGCCTGGGCCGGGGGGGTTTCCACCCATCGGGCCGGGGAGCATACGGGTGTTAAGGCTTGCAAAGATCTTGCCTTGGGTACAGTGACGCCCCTCGCGTTCATTGTTACCTGTTCATTGACCTCTTTCTACCAGGATATGTTTGTATCGGGCCTCCCCATTCGTAAGCAGGTAAAAAGGTGACTTGTGATTGGTCGGCCCGGCCCAGAGAAGCGCGGACATGTAACTCGGCGGGCAGCGCGAGTGGTCCGGGCGACAAATAGCAGAAAGGCCTTGGCCAAGGACGCGGAGTCCCCCATGGCTGGGTGCTTGGGCCTCTGCCAACTCAATCCGCCAAACTGCCGCCACTAGCCGCTTTATCTCATTGTAATTTACGAGATGATGACTGAGCCTTGTGGCTCGTTAGGATGACATAGGTATTCGAGGTTGATGTAGCGCACTGCTCTCAGGCACGACAGCCGAGGCGTGTCGAAGGAGAGGGAGGAGGGAGAGGAGAAGTAAGAGAAGCGAACTAGTGAAGCAGCAATGCGTCGGATGTTGCCAACCGTGCGCTATGTTATGCTATTGGCCGAAGGCCCTCGCCTCCTTCCCTCCCTCCCCATCCTCATCTCGCAGCAGCAGCCAGCATCCTCCCTCCTCCTATCTCTATCTACATCGCATCACTAAAAGCGTGTCCACTCCCTACGCTGCTGATTTAGTGTGTTGCTTTTATAGCCACACTTGCTTGAACTTATGGAGGGCTTTTGGTGGAAAGCACGAGGCGTAAGCACCACTAATTCCTCGTAAATTTACTCGACAGCATTCGTGAGTGTGTGTGAAGTCTCGTTTGTTCCAATTTAGTTGTCAGGGAATAGTATATATACACACACACAAGTTGTATATATATATATATATATATATATATATATATATATATATATATATATATATATATATATACGTATGTATATATGAATAAAGCTCATCATCTGCTCCAGGCGTAACTGATATTACCATCATCTGTTCAACATTCATATATTACCTAATAGCATAAAGAGATTATATTGCATAATTCCTCCTCCCTCCCTCCCTCCCATCTCGAGGAAGCGCGTTCATGCTCACGATAAGAGAGACACCTCCAGCTTGGGTTTTAAATGGCGCTTTACGTCGCTTGCGGATAAAGTATGTAGTGAGCTTGCACGGGTGGGTTTAAGGGAGGAAGACACACACACACAGACTGGGCCTCTGACCCACCCTGTACTTGTAAGAACAACTTCGGCCCCTAAACCCACCCTGTACTACTCCTGTATCTGCAAACCCACGAACTAATACTTGACCCTCCTCAGGCCACCTCTTTATTCTGTCTCAAAAACCACGTAGTCTAGAGACTTACTGTAATGTTTCGACCACACGACACAGCAATCAAACAACTACTACAACTACGTCTGTTACTACTACTACTACGTAGTGCTACTACCACTACCGCCGTGAACTATTGCAGCAGGTCCGTGTGTGAGCAGGGAAGAGCCATGTGGACAATGACCCAGGGGGACTGGCTCCCTGGACCGCCTTAACATCCTCAGTAAAAAAAGAGAGGATTTTTTTTTCTTTTCTGTCTTTGTCCAAATATCACGATGCGATGTTTGACGTCTCACTGTGAGTCGCCGTAAACGAGGCTCTATCATCGCCAATGGAAGGGCCGGGAGTAAAGTCTCATCGCTCCGAAGGAGTCCCATCATTTCCCTGCTCCTGCGTGGAGCGCGGTCTTGAAGCCGCAAGGATCCCCTTAAAGAGTGAGTCATGGGGGGGGGGGGCTGTATAGTGATCCACCTGTGTGTCTGGGAAACGTTCAAGATGAAGGTGTAGTGAAGATAAGGGTATTATGAACTTCAAGTCGGCACTTAAGCTATCTTGGTGAAGCTGAGGGTATGTGAAGAGGAGGGTGTACTGAATGAAGAGTATAACGAACACAAGATGATCCAAGCTCGGTTCGATGCCGCCTGCAGGCTTGCCGTGAAGCTAAACTTAGTTATGACAAGGGTATTGGAAAGTTATACGCCGGGTCATGAAGGTAACTTGTTAAAGCTAAGGATATTGTGAATATGAGGGTTACAGCGAAGATCTGGGGGTACAGTGAAGATCAGGGTACGGTAAGCCTAGCTTAGTAAAGGTCACGTTACTGCGAAGATGAAGGTGTGGTGAAGAGGCAAATAGTGAAGATAAGGACGCCCTTGAATGCAGCTATGTGAAGTTAAGGGTGCTGCGAATTTAGGCTGGCCTTAAAGCTGTCTTAGTCAAGATGAGGGTATTGTAAAGATAAGGGTGTTGTGGAGTGCAGTGAACCTAGTTCGATTAAAGACAGGGGTATAGTGAAGATGATGGCGTAGTGAAGAAGAATATAATTAACACAAAAAGGACCGAAGTTAGGTTTACGGGCGGCTATCTACTGCCCCCGAAGCTACTGTAATAAAGCTAGGGTTAGGATGACAGTCGCCCCTTGGCCTACGTATCACCTGCGTGTCTTAGAAGGCGACTTAGAATGAAGGGAGGGAAGCGTCGGGGAGTTAGAAATCTTCCCCTCCTGTGTTACTTTCCAAAACTGAAGGAACGGAGAAAGTAGCCAAGCGAGGATTTTTGTCTTGTAAGACTCAAGTCATCTGTTCTGAACACTAGAGTTACCTAGCTCGCGCGACTTCGCCCAGGCTGTATATCACCGTCAGTGGACGAAAAAGGAGTACGCTCACGTTGAGGGGAATTTACGGCTGCAAGAGAGGCCATCCTTTTCCCACTCCTGACGGAGGCGAAGCCTCGTGCCCGAAGGAGTTCTACGAATGGGATCCTTGACGTCGCATGATTAATTATCTCTTGTCTCTCTGCCTGCCTGCCTCCCTCTCTCTCTCTCTCTCTCTCTCTCTCTCTCTCTCTCTCTCTCTCTCTCTCTCTCTCTCTCTCTCCACCACCCCCACAGGACCGAGTTGTGATCTCCAACTCTACCACACATGCGGCAAGCCAGGACCTGGTCCCCCACCATTCATGGCAAGGGTGTCTGTCTCTCTCTTATTTTTTTTCCTTTTTAAATGTGGCGCTCAGTCATGTACGTGCCACTCTTTCCCTGTCACCACCACATTTGGCACTTTGAGGACTTCATACTTCGCGGCTCTTGCCATCCCCCTCCCTCGTGCCTGACAAGTTTATGACGCTATGATTCACCTCAAATCACGCAGGCCCTCTGTCCTCCACACGCCTGGCACTCCGTTCCTCTTGACGGCTGGTACTTAAAAAAAAATCTATCATCTAGTAACTTCTTCAGACTTGGATCTGTGTTTTTCGACTTTTATTTTTGGTCCCTGGAAAAGTATATCCGTGTAGGGCAGCGCTCTGAGGTCATCCTCGGGCATGGCAAGGTGAGGTCATCCCCATACTCAGAGATCTGCAACTTCCACATCCCAGAGACGCTCTGGACCTTTTCATGGATAGCGGTGTGTGCCTCCTATAGACTTGGTTCAGAATAACTGTCCTCATGAATGGCAATATATCCTCATAAATGGCACTGTATCCTCATATATGGCACTAAGTGCTCATAAATGGCGCTTTGTAAAACTCACACTTGTAAATTACTTATCCACACTTGTATGCATGCTGTCAATCCTGGCACTTTACACTTTGTAAATCCCCTTCGTATTCAGTACAATGATCCTCCGCTGTATTTCTCGAAACTGTAGTTATTTGTAATCCTTGAACCCGTCACTTTCTCGTCCTCCTCATACTCTGTCATCCACCTCATACTTGGCATCGTATGACCATGTCACATCTGACTATGCCCACGAGTATCTTGTACACCGGAGGAAATCTAATCAGTGTGTTATCACAAAGACTTTTCTTCATGACACAGAGATTAGCCAGTACTTGGGGAGCCCTCACCAACAGATGCTGTTAAAGTCTACGGACGTCCATCGCTACGGACGAGCTGCTGCCTCTTCGGCACCCGTGTTGATGTGAGCGTTGTGACCAGCCTCTACGCTTGGCGTCTGTGTAAATCTGTTCGTTATCAGGTACCAGAGCGTACGGCGTACGGCAGGAGTAAATCTTTCCCAGAGTGTGTTTGTTCTTCGTATTTACGGACGTGTTAATTTGTGCGTCCGTATATGTCAGTGTCCTTGTTTCTGCAGCTGTGTTGGTTCTTTACGTCTACAGGTACATGATAACAGAAGAGGCAGTTCAGTGTACTCATGCTACATTCGCGTGCTTGTCAGAATGTTCATCAGAGTCAAGCTTAAGAGTGTGGAGACGCGTCCAACCCGACTGTACTGATGCGTCAACCGATAACTAAAAGCCGCCCACTTTTCCTCTGAGGAATCAGCGAGTGACAGATGACAGGAGGGGAGAAAAAAAAAAAAAACAGAAGAAAACAAGACTCATTCAGGAGTTCTAAGAATCCTCGGAAGGGGGACCAACCTGAGGTAAAGACGTGTCACTGTACGAGACCCAGCGCCTGCGCAACAGCGCCTGCGAAAAGCCAGTGATCCCGTTACTCCCAGCAACGGTGCTCACATCCCTAGGTGAATCACCTCCAAACAACTGCCCCCCGGCCTCCATGCCTCACACTGCACCACTTGACCAGACCAGATAGGGAGGAGGGGGAGGAGGAGGAGGAGGAGGGGGAAGAAGAACCTGGCGCTAGCGCCGTCTTCTTGTTCGCATCATCAGCGCTGGAAACCAAGTCGAAGTGATCCCAATGAAAGATCGAATGATGATGTGGGAAATGCTACTGTATCACCCTCCTCCTCCTCCTCCTCCTCCCCCTTTCCCCTCCGCCGGTGCACGGGGAAAATCCTTCCTTTTAAGCCACTGGCAACCATACTCGCCACTTCAGTGACCTAAGTTCCGAGCGTTGCGAAAAGGGGGAACAGAAATCAAAAGACGTTGGGGTTGGATTCCCACATCTCGAGCCAGGAGTTCTCTCTGAAGGGTAACCAATCTTTGCTCCCTCCCCAATTGGAACGCGAGTCCATGGAAACTGGGTAGACTCATCCCAAGTCTTCGCGTGTAAAGACCTTCAGTGAAATACAAACGACGCACGCAAGTCCCTGACGTGTGTCGAACTCCTCCATCCCTGACCCACACACAGTACGCACACACACTCATCCTAAAGCCAATAAATAGCCCCTGCAGAGTGTCTCATACATACACTCACGCGGGACAAGAAACGTGAGCAAATGTAGATAAGATAAACTCACCCGAGCTTCAGCGTAAGCAAGAACTATAATTACGTAAGGAGAAAAATAACATCGAAGGCACTACACGCTCGCCCCATTTGACTCCAGTTCCACCTCTTGACCGACGTCCAGACTCGTGCGATAATAAAACGGTTTCCCAGTCAAAGGACGAGAGAAGTACGGTCGCGTTTCTTCGCGTTTTTTTAAGAGAACTGATACTTGACAACACGGCAGGAGAGACCAACCACAAGAAGTATAAACACTGAGAGGCGAAAGGGACCAGTCTTCTCCCCCTGAACCAAGCGGTCATTTCAGAGGACCTTGGAAAATACTGATATGTTCCTGGGACACACACTACATACCTCTCATCCTCACACTTGGACACACTGTAACTCTCAATCCTCACGCTCAGACACAAGATAACTCTCATCCTGACATTCAGAGACCCTCACCTTAACTCACCCTCACACTCGGACACACACACTCGGACACACACACAGTGCCCCCCCCCCACCCACACACGCCCTAACACTCGGACATTCGGACACACGGGAAGTCTGAACCCCTCCTCCCCCTCACACACGGACACATGTGGACACATTCACCCGCAACATAAATACAGCTAGAAATACATCAGTAAATTGCCTAAATTATCCCACCAGGGCTTCTGATGTATGACTGACTGCCACATCACCTAAAGTATGTGATGTGCTTAACCATATCCTTCCTGTTCTCAAGACACACACACACATACACACACACACGCCCCCTCCCCTCCCTCTGTATGGTCCCCTCCCAGCCAAATTCAGCTCACCTCCACCCCTCCACAACCCCTTCCTCCACCCCTCCACAACCCCAATTTTTTTTTCTCTCTCTCTCACTCCACGCTGCTCGAGTTCCAAGGTCGATCTTGAGGAGATGCAGTCAGTTTATGCATCATCAAGTCTCGTGTGTGTGTTTGTGTGTGTGTGTGTGTGTGTGTTTGTTTGTGTTTGTGGGTGGCTGTGTGTGTGTGTGTGTGTGTGTGTGTGATTACACATTGTGTATTATGCAGAAGGACTTTTACCCTCGCGTTGCCTCGTCTCTTAATCTTGTATCTGTATTTATGTACCAGGCCTTCCCTCCTTTGTCTGTACACACACACACACACACACACACCCTAGCCTAAGCCAGGCACCCATTTATCGACCAGCCCCGAGGGAAGGATGAACACTTGGGGTGGCTGTGGGCCGACTGCTAATGCCCAGGTTGCGATCCCGCGCCGGCCCGTGCTGACTCATGGTCAGTAACGCTAACCACTACGCCAACGGAGGCCCGTGTGTGTGTGTGTGTGTGTGTGTGTGTGTGTGTGTGTGTGGAAACGCTATAGCTGAAGGGGAGGAGGAGGAAGAGGAGGATGAGGGGTATATTTAGAGCAGATGATCACAGTTCAGCTCACCGGAGGAACGTGTGGTGGAAGGTCCGACTCCAGGCACTGAGTGAGGGAGGCGTACCAACACATCAACGGAAGCGAAAATGGAATCTGCAGTGCACTCGCCGGGAAACAGCGCGAGTGGCGTCGCATCGCGAGGCGCTACCTGGGAAGGTGAAAAACGTGGATATTAACGAGCGAATCATCTAAAGGAAATGTGTAGTTAAGTCTGTCTTTATTATTTCCACATGAGAATATAGAGATTAGTACCTACCTTCCCATCTACGAGGACTTAGGGCAAGGCTTTGCAGGAATGGTTGGGGCTGGCGCGTGGCGCCAACCGCAGGTCTTGCACTGTTCAGTCATACTGTTTTTCCTCTCGGCCGATACGCCTCTTCAGTAGTTATGAGTTGGGGAAGCATCTGAAAAAATGACTTGAGCCATGAGTTTAAATCTTCCTTTAACAAGATTTCTGTAGTCACCCCATGCATGTTTCTTATGTCTGTTTTTTTTCCATACTTGTACGCTATATACATCTATCTATCTATCTGTCTATCTATTATATATATATATATATATATATATATATATATATATA
>JAYMFT010304011.1:0-27618 GCA_038088735.1 Panulirus argus | reverse complement strand
TTCACCACGACCTAAACATACATTGAATATTCTTACCAACCATATATATATATATATATATATATATGTGTGTATGTATATGTTATATATATATATATATATATATATATATATATATATATATATATATATATATATATATATGTGTGTATCTATATTATATATATATATATATATATATATATATATATATATATATATATATATATATATATATATATATTACATACCCTAGCCAAACCCAGGTACTCATTCTATTGACCAACCCCTAGGGAAAGGATGAATAGCTGGGCCGACTGTGGACCGCCCGACACAACCAGGACTGGAACCTGTGGGAGCCCGTCCCCTTGCGGGAGGCCCGTGAATGCGTCACGGTCAGCACCGCTAACCGCTGCACTACGGAGGTCCGCATATGACCATGCGTCTCTCCCTATCTCTCTCGAGACTATAGAGTAGAGGTGCCCCACCCTCCTTCACCCCTCGTACCCCTATGCCCAAAGGGTATGTTTGTGAGGGCGGGCGTGCCACGCCAATGAATTGACTGGTATTAACACGGTCTCCTAATATCTGTAGATTTTTCAAAAGCTGGGGGAAACAGATCAAGATAAAAGATAAATGATTACTGAATATGCTCTCTATTTTTGTCCTTCACCCGTGAGTGAATGTCAGATTTGCGCTTGAATGAACGCAAAGAATGTAAACATAGTAAAGGAAAATAGATACCAGGGGAAACACGTCAAATAAAGCGAGGGAAGGATCTTCATTCCACAGCTTAATAACACGGTCTTTTTTCCTCGAGTCATATTCCTCTCTTGGCGGATGAGACGGGGAAGACTCCGCCCTATCCAGGTGTGATGGCTGAGCCTCTCTATCTCTGACAAGCTGGTCCGCCCATGTTCCCTTGTAGTGACTTATTTGTACAGTACAGGGAGGGGAGTTCTACACTCGGAGAGGAGGCCCCCCCACGACCTCCTGAACTCTCTCTGCTATCATAAAGCTTTTATAAACTTTTTGGTATACTGTCAGGAGTAACAGTCTCATCAACGTACTGGATTCTCCACCATCACATTACTCTGTTGCTATATAGACGCCTCTTTTACGTGCGCCCCGTCTAGTTTCTTGTTATGGTCTTTGGTTCGTTCCGTCTCTCCAACTATCGACCTGTTCACAGACAACATCTTCAAGCCGCTTTTAGTAATTTGAAGGTTCCGATCAAGTCTCCCCCTTACTCCTCTTCCCCATCGTGGACAAATGCATGGCCTCTCTCACTGTAACTCATCCGTCTCATTTCAAGTAACAGCGGGACTGTACAACACAGGATGGGTTCCTAACCCTCTTGAAGCCATCCTGGTTTACGGTCACAGAAGCTGCGGTTTTTCTAAACGTCATCATCTCCATCCTCTGTGGTTGATTAGCCCCTCAAGTATTCTCACTGGCACTTCTGATTTAAAGGGTATGGATCGGCAGCTCGTTGGGTATACGAGTAACGTTTCCGTCTGTGGCATCACTGTTACGCTAACTTCATTTAAATCTAAGTGGAGAGAAATCCTGTGTTAAGCACAGCGTTGAGACGAAGAGATGGTACTGAAGGATGTAACAACGCGCTGGCATGTTTCTCGCTTATCTGACTCTTTCCTGGGGGCAGCGTCCTTGACATTTTAGTATAACTTTGTCATTCTGGCACGTCGGTCTTCGCCGAGAGGCAGGTGCAACGGAAGACTGTGCCGACTCCATGACCTGGTGAGTGGTGGTTCTTTCCCTGTCCCGAGTCAGCCGGTAATTCATCTCCCGTAAGACTTGGTGATCATTCTTGTTTCCCTCAGGTGCACTTTTGACTGTAGACTCCCCATGTGCCCTGGAATTCGCACACCGTATCTTGGTCCCCATCGGTCCTATTACTGATGTCTTTTAGGATATCTGGTGCTGCCTGGAGGTCCCCCTTGCCATTCTTTGTCTTTAGCTTTCTCGTTCCAATGCTTCTTGCGTCGTAGTTCCGTCTTCTCTACTTGCGTCTGTTGGAGATCTTCGCTCTGTTGGCACAGGGCACGTGGTCATCCACGGGTGTGGGTAGTCGGTCGGTACATTGATGAAGTTGTGTCTCCTTTGCCTCGACTTCCTGGGTAAGGGGCGAGTATGATGTAGGGGATAGCTTGTGGTCTGCGCTGTTTCCTACGGTTTTCATATCCTGGGTCTAATGCCTTATATACCTCTTCTGGCACCACTCTCTATACTGCTTCCACTTTGCCCTGTGAGCTGTCACGCGGCATATCCCATCGATATGTGGTTGATATAGGAACTACCGTGGGTATATGTATATACGTCTGCTATAGGTGGGGTCAGTGTGTTTGTCGTGGGATGTTATGGTGAGGTTTTTCCATTCCCGAAAATCATGTCTGGCTGGCTTATAGATGTTAGAAAGTTCGTCTCCAGATGGCGTTGTCAGTGTCGTGTTCTTCGCCCTCATATATTTCTGCTTGAGGGATGACCGAGACATTGAATTCTCTTCGGCTGGCTCGCCCAAACATATGTTCTACTGCTAATAGCTGAGGCCAAGCTTGACCACACATATTATCCCCATTTACTACAAGAGAGAACAGAGCCTAATCGTAGGGGGCACACAAGCAGCCAGTTATCGGGAGTAAAAAACCAAAGTAATACCCACAGAAGAGGGAAAGTGAACCAACATTGCGGCCTAGGGCAAGCGGATCAAGTTCTGAAGTTAGCCTGGGACAGTGTATAAGTCGGACCGCTTTCTACTCAACAGAGCTAGAACCACCCCAAATGTGAGAGCAGTACTCCATACAAGGACGAATCAATTCCTTGTATAAACGGAGCAAATGTACGGAAGATAAGAAATTTCGACATCTAAAGAGGACATCCAGTTTCTAAGAGGCAGACTTAGCTATTCCCATAATGTGGGGTTTCCAGGAAAGAGTGGATCGTATAGTAATACCAAGTATATGCGTTGATTCAAGAGCAGGGATTCCGGGAATGTGGTGAACTAAAAGTAATCTACATGGCTTTTGAAAAGGCGACCATTGCTTGCCTTAAAGTGGCCTGCAGGACCAATGTGGGTCAACGTGAAACTATGAAAGATTCTTGAGGATCTACCGCCAAAACCTGGAGCTTCCAGGCGCCACAGTTCGGCCGTGATGGAGTGAGAAGCAAACAAATAAACACTTGAGAAATGGAGCCCTCAAGGCTTAAAATCTTGCCCAGATTTTGAAGCATCGACATCCAAAATCTTTTTTTTTTTGGGGGGGGGGGGGGCCTATGGGGGGCGCGATTGCACCAGAGCTTGAAAAAATATCATACAGACTCACGGACGCCAGAGTTTATCCCTAGTCCATTCGTGTTTCGCACTCTGTACCCGGGACTCACTACACAGAGCAAGGGTCGGAGGGTCGGCAACCCTGCCCCAGCTCGTGTTCCCACACTAACAACATTGGATAAGGTTCCTTCTATGACATCTTGGCGCACAAGCATGAGACTCGGTCGCTAACCGATCGTACTCTCCAGGGTACAGTACTGAAGCTCAGTGTATCGCTCCTCTGATTCGGCGAAAACCAATTTAATCTTCCATTAGACGCAGCTTCGACCCCGTGAATGAATCACTGATCGATACATTGTTGATTCAGAGACGCAAACACGCGCACGTTGGCAAAAAAAAGGCTCTAATATATATATATATATATATATATATATATATATATATATATATATATTTACCGTGTGTGTGTGTGTGTGTGTGTGGACGGGAAGTTACTCGAAGTTTACTTGGAGAAATCTAGTGGTCATGCCCATCGCTCATCCACAGGGGACGGCTTCGCTGCATCTGGCAGTAGGTGGAAACTGGGAGCAGCCCCTCGGAGTGCTGTGTACTTGGGTAGAGAGGGTGTGTCGGGTACGGTGCGAAGGAACCTGTCCTCCGAGGAGCGCCTCTTGAAGACATCAACAGATACACCAAGAAGGAGGGGCGGCCATCCCCCCTGATGCTGTTTTGGCAGGCTGTTCAGAGAGGAGGAGGAGGAGGTGCGGTCCTAGAAGCCGTACTTGGCCCGCGCCCCTCCCCTTCTCCTTGCGTCCAGAGGTGGTGGACTGGCGCATGTCCACACTACCTGTTCTTAGGTTTGTATGGACGGTGGGGGAGACTGACTACTCCTCCCTTCCATGTTGGCGGGGGGTCAGGTTCGCCTGCAGGGTTCTCAGGTATACGAGTATCTTCTCCCTATCAATGACGATCATAAATTTCCAGCATCTCTCAATGGTTTCCCGAAACTGTGTCAGATATCCTTATCATTCTTTCCTCCGGATCATAAAACGGCACAGACCTCTATCCATATGACTGTGACGGGTCTTAAATGGAATTCTTTACGTAAAAAGATCTGTGCAACATGTCTCAAAGTTAAACATTAATAAAATGTCTCAAATGTAACCACCACAACAGGTCTTATAAACATGAACAGTGCTGCACGCCAAGTGTAAACTTATCCCTCAAACATCATGGACGGCACAGCGAAGACTGAAGACAATCAATCGCACAATACACCATAGAGCCATTGACCCATTCAAGGCCAGGCAGATGATGAGCAATTCTGTTGTTCGGCGTCTGACTGGCATATAATTACCGCTTGTCTTCTCCTCCTCCTCCGAGCGGAAAAAAAAAAGACAACGAACTTTACGATGAAATTTAGGAAAAGGAGAATTTACAGTTAATCTCCCACACTCAAAATCATTCACATCATATTCGGCTGCAAGGCGGAAACTATTTCATTTCACCTTTTACTAAACGTAACTTTCCCACGTCCTAAAATCCATATACCTCACAAGAGCGTTCATGGCAAGGACCACCCGTTACTGAAAAGGCAGATGAACATTCTCTGGAAGACGTAATTCTACCGCTGGCACCGAACATCTGTATGATGCTCTGGGTACACGCAGATTTGACCCAATGGTGTGAGATACGTACCCTCGCTGTGAGATATGTACCCTCCTGGCCTCTCCATAAGGAAGGTACACATAAGGGTTGATGTATGCGCACACCCCGTCCAAGTTCCACCAACCCAGCCTCCATGCAGTGGTAAAGACTCCGTACCACATGCGAGATGATTCCATTTACTCTCTCTAATAAAGAGACTCTGTTCCCCTGACCAGAGTTCTTAACCATGAGGATTCCTGGACCAAATTTCATCGCTAAAGGATAATGAAATATAAAATATAGCTTTTCACTTGGGGGCAAATATGGCCACATTATTCTCTTTCAAGCCTTGACAATATATGTAAACACGCTATAATCCTCCGGAGGTCAGCCAATTAATTCTGTGTAAACCTGAGGTTGTGCAGTCTGTCAAGCAATGCTCAAAGCTCAAAGACGTCATCTACGAACGAAAATATCGTCCTAACATTTCAATTGAAAGAAATAATATCACCACAGAATTCAGGCTAAGAGATCACAGGCAGCGTTAAGTGATGGACTGAGCTTCTGCTTTCACTGAAATATGTTAAAGGTAACGTTCAAAGGCGAGTGACGTAAGGTGGAAATGGGGTAACGCAGGGATCGGTGCTAAATAAAGCCTCTTTCGTTTCTATGTTGTGTTCAGGACACTCCCGACATAAGCACTGAAGTTGAGAGCTTAGTTAATGACGTCGAATTCTGTACAGTCGCTGATAGTTCTTCATACCAGAGAGACTTAATGACAGAACTGTTAACGAAAAATGAATTGTATATTTTTTTAGTGGAAAAACGTAAAGCGTAAGTGCTGTACAAGACATAAGGATGACCATCAGTGCTTCCAGCCAACGAATGAAGGTGGACGGGATCCACGTAAAGGGAATTTATCTTATTCCCAAATGGATCAACAGACATATACAGATAGCAGGAGGCACAGAGACCCAATAACTGTGCTTCTGGTAGGGGCCCTGAGGTCATGGATGAAGAAAGCGTCCTTTGGGTGCTAAAAACGTCCAATGCCAAGATGTTTGGGTGTCTGAAAAAGCGAAGAGAGAATGGGAACATCTAATCCCCCGACCCTGCAGAGGGCGTCCAGACACACGAACGGAGAGTTAGTTCAAGAACCTCACCCAACAAGTGTTTTAATGTCAACTGAAAATTTTGGTTAAACCTGACCGTCACTGTGTTGCAGACGTTGAACATGCTTACAACTGTAAAAAGCTGGTTGAGAAGGTTATCTTTTCCATGAGATTCGAACATAGGATTTAATGATAGATATATGAGGGATGCTCACAGTGAAGCCATCGAACTCATACCAAGGAGAGAGAGGGCATCAACTCCCGACAGATCCAGACCAGTCGTGTAATAAGAGAGACAAGAAAATCTGACGGGTAAAGAACTATGGAAAATCCATAGTCAAACAAACTACTTGACTCAAAGATGTGGCAGATGTGGAGTGTTTGAGACGAGGGGGTATTGGGAGCGAGAGAATCACGGCAAATCGTTTTGTGAAAAGAGGGGAAGTGATGAAAGCCTTAAGCAAGATGTAGCGTGGCAAGATAGCTGTATCTTTAGCGAACAAATGGCTCAGTATCCCGACCCCTGACAGACTGCAGCTTGCTCCTGTCTCCAGGACCACTGAATTCACTTCCCTCACCATCCTATCCATAAAAAGATAAACAGCCATGGTGACAGCTCACACCCCTGCGACTCGCCTAGCTTCTCCTGGAACCACTCACCCTCTTCTCGAACAGCTTTACTTCCACACCACATATTCGCAACACCTGTCACAGAACATCTCTCTACCCAACATATCATACGCTTTCTCCAGATCCAAAACAATATTACATACAAGTCCTTTGGTTTCTGCTAATATTTCCCATACACAGTCTTCAAAGCGAACACCTGATCCATATATCCTTTACCATTCCTGAAACTAAACTGTTCCTTCCCAGTCTGATGTTCTGTTAATGACACCGCCCTCTCAATCACCACTCTCTCATACAAGTTACCAGGTACACTCAACAAACTTATTCCTCTGTAATTTGAACATTCATTTTTGTTCCCTATATTTCTATACAAAGGACTGTGGAGGCATTCTGCCAGGCCTAAGGCACCTTACCATGAAATGTACATGCATCAAAAATCCTAACTAAACAGTTAACTACACAGTCACCTCCTTTGCTGAGAAATACAAGTGCAATACTCTTTACTCCGGTCGCCTTACCGCTCTTCATCTTACGCAAGGCTTTCACCACCTCTTCTCTTTTCACCAAGCCATTCTCCATGACTCTCTGGCTTCTCATACCACCCCGTCCTAAACACCCTACACCTGCCATCCTATCATCAAACACATTGAACAGTCCGTCTCCTCTTCCCTCACGTCTGCATGATACCACTTATCCATTTGCTTCCTTCACCAAAGTTTCCACCACTCTCTCTCCCTACCCAACATGATAGGTGTCCACTACCCTCCCTTTCCCACGTAGCAGAGTCCACTACCCTTCCTCCCCCATATGGTTAAGACCACTTCCCTTCCTCCCCCAGTATGGTTGAGTCCACTTTCCTTCCTCCCCCAATAAAGTAGAGTCCAGTACCCTCTCTCCCCTTATACGGCAGAGTCCACCACTACCCTCCCTCCCCCAATAAGGCAGAGTCCACTACCCTCTCTCCCCTAATACGGCAGAGTCTACTACTCTCCTTCCCCTAATACGGCAAAGTCCACTACCCTCTCTCCCCTAATACGGCAGAGTCCACTACCCTCCCTCCCCAAACACGGCAGAGTCCACCACCACCACCACCACCCACCCTCCCCAACATGGCAGAGTCCACCACAACCCCCGGTCGTCAGGGAGAGATAAGTACAACGTTGGGCCCAGCCCTGCACCCGACCCCTCGAGTACATCAACTGTAACTACGAGGGTATGAGCGGTGCGCCGTGACGGTGGCCGGGCGCAGGAAATTCTTCAGGAGTCTACAGAATGTGAGGGAGGAGGTATACCACCGGCATGACAACAGACAGACAGTTCGGGAACATATGAGGGATCCAGTGTCGTTCGAAATGTAATGGGGGGAGACGTTTTGGTCAGACGACAACATCTGCATGTCCCAGTTGTCTTAGTTGAGTACGTGGATGTCATGGAGATGTCATGTGACATCTGTAATCCATCTGAGGACGTCTGACCCCCTGCGGGAGGAGACTTCACCTGAGAGCACCACAGGCTGGTGTCAGAGGAGCAAGGATAATTGAGTTGCACTGCACTACAAGTCTTATAATGTGGACTTCATCTGATTTTGACAATATATGTACAGAATAAAATCTCCTCAAAGAACTTTTCGCCTCAAAGGAATCCAACTGTCCCTGCTACTGAATGTAGCGAAGCCTTAGGGGGCTGCTCGTGGTTACACCGCGAGTGAAAAGTCGCCTTGGCGAGGCTGTATCACTGAGAGCACAGTCTCGTCAAAGAACTCTTCGCTCCAAAGGAATCCACGTTTCCCTCCCACTGGAAGTAGTGCAGCCTTAGTATCCAGGAGTCTTTAGAAAGGTCCTGGGTAAATATAAATGAAATATATAAATATACATACGTATATATATAATGTTTGGTACATTTAAACCAGTATTTACTGTTCAGTAAGAGTAAGGACGTAACCCTTGAGTCGTAAGTGTTGTCAGTTTCCGTGCATGCTGGTCCAACGGGAGGAGGTGGGGAGAACGTCCACTCTACCCAGCTACTGCAAGATCGTCCGTAGCGTTTATTTGATACCTAACACCTCGTGCGGGGTGAATCACTGGCTCTAGAGATGAGGTTACCCCCTCGGTGATTCGCGGTGTTAGGTTGGCGGGGTAAGAAAAAAGAAAAAAGAGAGAGAGAGGACGGATTGGACTCGAGGGGCAGCAGTGAGTCAGAGTCTGTGCCTAGGCGAACCCTGGCCCCCAAGCTCTGTGGTAGAGGAGAGATTTAGGGCGGCGGACCCAGGCCCAACCCACCTCTGCCGTTGCTCCTACCCTACTTACACACACACACACACACACACACTAAAATTATGAATGCTGGCGATATGCACAGGTTTTTTAAAAAGTTGTATGATGATAAATTTCGAGAACTGGGTCCCCGTGAATGCGGAACAACTCCCTCCCTGTGTTACGTACAAAGAACTAAACACACACACACACACACACACAAACTTGGGTTTTCTCTACACGAAGATCATTTGCGATTCTTTTAACACTTAAGTTCTCACATGATCGAAACTTAATGAAGTTCAGTAATTGTTGTTCCTATAATTAAAGTGTTTTTCTCGTTTCTGTAATAATCGCAAAATATGTCTTTTGGGCAAAGTATGCAACATGACTTTACATTCTAAAAGTGTCATTTTGTCACAGTATGCAATGCTACTTTACATTCTCAGTTTCATTGATCAAAGTGGTACAATATAGCCTTACACTCTGTGTTTCATTCATCTCATACCAGTATACCCTTCAAATGTCATTCATTTCGTTAAAGTACGCAAAATAACTATACTTTCTAAATTCCAATCATTTCATCAAAGTATCCAACATAATCATACATTATCATTTGCTCTATCAAAGTTTGAACTATAATTCTATATTCTGTTCCCTTTATCTTATCAAAGTATACAATATAATCTTATTAATCTAAGTTTCAGTTATATTATCAAAGTATACAATATAACTTATAATGTAAGTTTCATTTATTTTAGCAAGACAAACAAGATCTCTCGCAGCAAAGTCACCAATGTCACAGGTCACGACATTATGAGTACTTCCGGGTCAGCACCAGTCCACCGTCTGAGACGGGGGGAGGTCACTGTAGCTCTTCTTCCACCCAACCCAACCAACTTACTTCTTCCACTTACGGGGAGCCACCGTCTCCCTCCACTTTCCGAAGGTTTACCATGTAACCCCAATACACGAACGGGTACCACGTACCTTCGCGTATAAACAGGTACCACGTACCTTCACGTATAAACAGGTACCACGTACCTTCGCGTATAAACAGGTACTATACCATTTATGAACAACGATTAACAGTTAGCAAAACAGAAAAAGAGACCTTCGATATATGTGCCACCGTGATCATGTCAAGGAGTCAGGCACCACCATCTTCCCCCTCCAGTAAAAAGCTATAAAGGTTAATGTAAGGCACGGGTGAGGTACTCTTGAATCCCATGCGTGAGGATCTGAGAAGGTCAAGTATCCTCAGGTGGAGGGTCAAGGCTCCTTCGGTGACAAGTATGTATTCCATTGACTCCTCGCCGCACTTCTTTGTTCCCTCGATTTGGTATCCTTTAAAAGACTTTCCAAAGTCATGCTGGGGTACGTGCTGAATACATTATGTGTTTACCTTTTAGATGTGAAAAGACAAAACGATTCGAGGCTCTTGGATGTGACTGTGAACCTCGCGAATGGATTGGTGCTTGGAGGAGGCATTTGCTGCTCGTCCCAAAGTTTAGTCTTACATTCTCAGGCATTCCATGGTATATCACGCTATAGAAGTATGACAGTCAAGGCGGTATGCCTCATACTTGCAGCACACTGTCATCATTCACCTCTGCCGCCTCTTACACACACACACACACACAAGCTAACTGGTCATTGTACATGCGTGTAAGCATATTCCACTCACCAGCCTCTCACCTGTGGCGCCCCAGAGAAGCACGAACATTGAGACCCTTGCGTTTCCTCATCACAGTCGATGCACCGACTCGATGGAAGGGCGTCGACGACTCTAATACCGGTGTCATCGCCTGGAACAACTCTCCCCCAAGCACCTCACCCTCAAGAACGCCTGTCACCATCCCCCAGAACTGGACGGCCGCCAACCACGTCACCCTCAACCAAGCCAAGACCCCTCCAGTCAAGCGCCTCGGCCTCGCTTCCAGCCCTGGTTTTTCATGTCCTACTTTCTTACGAGGCTCCCAGCCCTCCTCCAGGAAGCTCTCAGTCCGTCGAAAGTCTTAGCGTTACTCTGGAACCAGAGTGGAGGAGGGAACACATGCCAACATCACTTACCCCATTTGCTGTCTCTGTATTCTCCTACGACTCACGACACTCGGACTGCCACAGCACCCGACCTTAAGATCATTTACGTAACTTCCGTGCTTCCAGAGATCACCTCCTCCCCTCTCCTCTAGCTGGTATTCCTTCCTATCCATCATACAAAAGGACTGCTAAAAAATGGGTCATGCAACGTTAAAATAGGGCATGCAAGATCATCCTCTGTCCCTCCCACTCAACACACACGTCCATCAGACTCTCTCCAACCATCACATGCACCATGTCCACCACCGGCAACTCCTGCCGCATGACATCCTTCGTTCCAGGGTTGCTCATCGACCCTAAAACCGCAAAATGAGTCCATTTGAATTCGTACAGAACGGTATAAGCAAGCACAGTCCCATCCCAACCACTGTGAAAAGCGGCAGTAACCAGTATTAGACTGCCAAACCCACTTACCAATAGCCCCACTGTGTAAACACTGCTTATGTGACCTTCCTTTCCCCCCCCCCCCACCCACACACCTGTAACCCCACTACGTAAACACTGTTCAACCTACCACATAGCCCCACTGCGTAAACACTGCCTCTCCAACCCACCTACCTACCAATGAGGATGTGTGTGTTTTTCCCTACATCTCCTCACCTCGGCTGTTGATTTAGTGAAGTTAATTATTATCATGATTATCATTATCATTATAATTATTATAATCGTAATTACTACCCACATTTTCATCGATTTAAGTGAACTGAAACTGAACTGAAGCACAGAAACAAGCACAGGAACATAATAACACACACACGCACACACGAACATATATATACTTACACACATCCACATAACACACACACACACACAAATATACATCTGTTCCATAAGAATTTATAACCGCATGTAGTGACCTCCCTCTGCCACATGTACCACATCTTAGCGACCTCCCTCCTACCTCATTCTGTGCACCACATTCAGCGACCTTCCTCCAACTGACGTACCCGGCAGGTCAACACTTCACCTGTGCCTAGGGGGCTACAACTCAGCAGCTGGGAACCCGGAAAGTTAAGAGAGGGGGAGAGAGAGAAACCACTGCGTCATTTCGCAACGTTTACATCTGCATATCCTCCAACTCTTTCGTCACAAAATCCATCGGATGAAGAATACATCTTCCACGACTTCACACATATGAAATACAGAGAGAGAGACCAGTTTCATCTATTTAAATACGATTTCTCCTGTAAATGAGGTCTTTCGGGAATGAGTCAGTAGTCATTCGTTTTGTGTCTGAGTGACTGACTCTAAAGCTGATGGGACCAGAGAACGTACTACAGAAGTGTGTATGTGACAGCCACGCATCTGAAGTCCTCTTTGGAAAATGTTTGTAACGTTTGCTGTACACTGGTAACGTGATGGTGTGTGTGTACCACCTAGTCACAATCCCCTGGTCTGGCACCTAGTCACTACCCCCCCCCCAAAGCCCAGCACCTAGTCAGTATCCCAGACTAGCACCTTTTCATTACCTAAGGCCCAGCACCTGGTCATTACCCAGGGCCTAACAATCTGTCTAACTTGATAGCGCCTGATGTCCAAAGTACTGTACTTCGACCTGACATGGCCACAGTAATGTATCACGTATAGGGAAATGTGCCCAGGATATATTTAATCATGTCTTCCATTAAAAGTTCAAGCTATACTTAGACTGTTTCTCTGTCAGATGCTAAATATAATCTACAACCTCATAGTTTATTTAGTAATTCATGATATACAGTTGTACGGTTGCTATGTAAATGAAAAACACATACCACACTTATAAGTCACAATTTCCATTCTGTAAAATCACCAGGTCCTATCACCAGGTAAAACAGCTACGTGTAATTTCCATGTGCCCTCACCAGGTGCCACCACTGGTTGCTATGACTCAGTAACATCCTCAGGTGCAAGTACTGTTTCCATCACCAGGTGGTCACCAGGTGAAACCATTAGGTGTAATCATCAGGCACCATCACCACGTACAGTCACTAGGTGTAATCACCAGGCAACATCAAGTGCAGTTACCAGGTGTTATCATCAAGCATCATCACCAGATGCAATCACTATGGGTAATCACCAGTTACCATCACCAGGTACAATCACCAAGTGTAATCACCAGGAGCAATCATCAGACATACCATCAACATGTAGAGACATTAGATACGATCACCAGATTGGAAACGTCTTCACAAGGGGCCATCAGAACCCAATCACCAACCCAAAAACCACAATTTTTGTTTACCATCTTTGATATCCGGCAAAGACTTGCTAAGTGTAATCCTTAGAGACAATTCCTTCCTCATATTACCAATTACTTTCATTACGTAAAAATTCCCAGGATGCAAAATAACCTAGGTTAAGTCCAGCGAGTCAAATATATATATATATATATATATATATATATATATATATATATATATATATATATATATATACATTTCCAGTAATATAAATCCGTAAACTGTTTAGTTGAACCACACAACTTGTTGGACACAACTGACACCACATACTCTACCTATGACCACTATACGCCAGGCTCTGACACCAGGAGCTGGTCTGAGTTCATTGTCGTGGATGGCTCCTGACATGGACAGGAGAACTTAACCTTCCACTGTCGACGAAAATCATATCAAAATGATTTAGTATAGTTTAATGGGGCTCCATTTCACTTAGAGCAAACACTTTATTTGATGATTCTCATCCATATCGGTTGATTATTCTTCAGGTGTTAAGAATAATTCAAAGACCATTATGCATGTAGCTCATATCAAAATTGCTGCATCCCATTAAATAAAGTGTCACTGTACTTGAGGGGATGGGAATAAGAGATTATATGTATATTCATTTATACAATTCAAGTTTCTTAACAATTATTTGATGCTTTCATCTCATATGTTTATGAATATGACACTGACACAACTTTTCCAGATGGGAAATTAATGAAAACCCATCACAAGATAGGCAAAGAAAGACGCGTCATGTCCTGCTCGATTCGTTCATCGAAACAAAATATATACATCAGGTTTACCTCTAATTGATTTTCCTTCTAAGTCGAAAATCATTATAGAAAACGAAAGCTGCTGGGCAATACTATAAAGGGACTGAAGTAATTCACCCACACCCTTTTTAGGTTGTAATATTCCCCGCAGTTAAAACCCACAGCATTATTCCTTCATTCAAGCAACTATAAAAAATTGTAATTACATTTATTAAAGGCATTGGTCTTATCTACGTCATAGTCCAGGAATTTTACAACCGTAATACCGTTAAAAAAAAAAAAGACTGCCTTCGTGTTCCCTGTTGCGTAGAGATACATTCTCTGTGAAGATTAAATGAAAAAGAGAAAACGTACTCATGACTCAAGCAGTAACTAATATTTTATAAGAATTACTCTATTTCGGTCTTAGGAAAAGAAAACCTGAGAGCATAACAGATTGAAATGTTGATGCTAGTTATGACTGAAATCGCACATTTGTATATACGACAAACGGTTAAGCGTTATAGCATGGAGATAGCGGCGAGATGTATAATGACTATGTCTTGGAGCGAAAATTTACACTAGTACACTCTCAACAGTCCAGTTTTAGTCTGTCTACCTTCTCCTGTCCACTAATAATACTAAGTGAAAAAATGTGGGGTTGAATGACGCATGACAGAAAATAGCATGATCACAAGTGGTGACGACCTTTTAAAAACATGACCTGAATTTCCATCGAAGGGAAAAATTGCCTTGTTTTCAGAGTTATATTAGAAATCTATTAGTCATCTGTTTTCGTCCAGCTGAAGATGAAGCCGAAGGGACTCACTCTCTCGCGTTATCAAATCTCACATCCTCCCCTCATGGTCAAAGCCTCGCTAACTTTTACGGGGAACTGACCGTATGCTTGTCAAGTTGCAGGATCCAGTCACGGATTAAAGTCCCTTTCGAAGTCAGGCCTTAAGTGAAATTATATATATATGAGAAGAGGGGGGGCTGAAAAGGTAGATATGTAGAGAGAAAAAAATATTTTCACGGTTTTAGACGGAATGGGTTACCTGCTCTTTAAAAAAGGGTAAGGTTATACGTGCTAGGAAAGACATGAAAAGGTACAGATTTCCAAAGTTTAACAGTGTAGGGAAAGAAACATATCACAAAGACCTGAGTTGCCTACGGCCACACATTAGTAATGTGACACACTGACTGAGAAGGCCAAGTACTACGCTGTCTAGCTGACTGCAGAGGGCACAGAATCAGCAACTCTTCTGTACAGGAAACCAAAGTAATACCGAAATTAGGAAGAAAGAGAACCAGTACTGCGACGTAGGGCAAATGATTCAAGCTTGCGCACGGGACTGAGTCAGATAAATGTGTAGAGTTAGAACCTCTTCAGATGAGAGAGTACTCCATGCATGGACGAAAATATCCTTTGCATAACCAGAGCAACAACTGTCCAGAAAAGAAGTAAATTGAGCATCTTAACAGGACCCCAGATTTCTTGGAGACTTTGGCTATCTGTGTATTGTGGGGTGTCTAAGAGAGATTAGATGTTACGGTGATAACAAGTATATGTTTGCTGCAGTAAGTGGTGGAATCACAGAGCCACCTAAGGAGATAGGAAGGTTGTGATGGGTTTTAGAAAAGAAGGAGTGTTTTAACTTCAGTTTGTGGAGGCAATTGTGACTAGACGTAGATCGAAGGGACAGTGCCCTAACAGACAGTCCGTCGGCGGAACAAGAACTAGTACTTTATTTAACTCTCATTATACCACGTCAACTTTAGGCACGGGGAGAAAGATACAAGAGTACTCTAATCTCGCTTATTATTGACCACATGACCTTCCTACCCTAACACCATTCTCCTATACCCGCTAACAGGAACTATCACTTAACATGGGTGTCATCTCTGATAAATAGATAATGGCATGTGATATAATCAGAGTCATATTTGCGTCCACTGGACTCGTAATGCTTCCCTTAGCCGACAGATACCTGTTAAATACGAAACGAATAAACGTAACAATATTATTAAAATGTAATCATAATCTACAAACTATAATGACCCCAAAACAATATTTCAACCCCAGATTCGTATTCAGCGTGAAAAAAAATAATATAGTGAAGCTTTTAAGAAAATTTATCCTCCGAAAAACACCAAAATTTGCAGGTAATAATTCAGGGCATATCTTAGCCCGAAAAAAAATGTTATTTCTAACATTGATATAACATGATCAAATGGTTCTGTACTTGAAATACTCATGGGAAATATCTTATGATGCTTCCTAAACCCAACAGATACCCGATTAATACAAAACGAGTAAATGACACAATCTTCTTAAGATGTAATCATTGATTACAAACCTCAATAACCCCAAACTACATTTCAACCTCATATTCGTACCCAGCATAAAATATATTCTTTATACAAAGTTTTTCAAGGAAATCTGTTAACCTTATGAAAACTAGGAAGAACTGCAGGTACATAATAGTTCAGGATATTTTTCGGCACAGACTTTTTTATTTCAAAATTTAAATATAATAGCTTTACTTAAAGCCCGGCCAAAAGTACACCCAGATCTTACTGAAATCTATCAATGTTACAAAGACTTTCGCAGACATTCACCACAGTGGAGTTAGTACAGAGTGGGGACTACAGCAGTTGAGGGGGTAAAACTACAGTACTGCATGCGCTAAATTCTTTAATATATCATCCAGATAACATGTATCATTACAAAGTAAAATATACACATAGTGGAGACAAAAACTAACAAACATATTGTTCTTAACAAAAAAAAAACAACTATAAAACAAGACTTATAAACCTGAGACCATAATGTAATAACATTTATTTAACAGCCTTTTAAAAAAATTCAGTACCTAGCAGGCCATTTCACAGCCTTTTAAACATCTTACTACCTTAGTGAGGCCATGAAATGAATTTAACATTGATTTTAACAGCTTTCTAAACGTTTCATTAGCTAAACAGAGGCCATAAAATTAACAAGCATACAACAGTAATCGCCACAAGTACTTAAGCAATTTCAACAACAAGTAACAACCAGGCATAATTAACAAGAATACAACAGTAATCGCCACAAGTACTTAAGCAATTTCAACAACAAGTAACAACCAGGCATCTCTCTGTCTCTACTGAGTGGCTAATCATTGTTTGTTCTGTCGTTATCTCCTGAGTAGCCGTCAGCATACGTAAGAGGAAGTAATTAGTTTTCCCCCGGAATGTACGGAGTCATCCTAAGAAAGGTGTTACCGGACACACCACCTGCAGGAGGGTAACGCGAGTGGCAGTTCACCATCGATGAGGTATTTATCAACTTTCACTGGAGGGAACCTTCCCGACCTCAAAGAAGCCTGTCTCACCTTGCTCCTGCGCGGAGCGCATCCTTTCAAGTTGTAAAAAGCCTCCTAAATGGGGTTCTCATAATGCACATAATGATGAAATAGCAATATCCTCACGATAGTAAGTATGACTCTTTAAGTAACTGCAGAACAGTCATCATGTACTCATGATAGTGTCATCCCTCTGTTCTGACTTCTTGGACATATAACATATTTACAGAGATACAGATACACGTCAGTGCGATGATGGGCAAAACATCCCACAGTGACACTGGGTAAACAGAAACATCCCACTCAGATGTGGGGGGGAAAGTCTGTAGAGCATTCAACTCTACTGATGAGCATTCAAGGATATCCCACTATGGTGAAGGACGTTCACGAACGTCCCACTGTAATGAAGGACATTTAGAGAAATCCCACTGCGGTGAAGGCCATTCAGAAACGTTCCACCGTGGGGAAGGACATTTGAAGACATCCCACTGTGGTGAAGGACTTTCACAGACGTCCTACTGTGGTGGTGAACATACAGAGACATCCTACTGTGATGGCGCACATGCATAAAAATCATAGTACAATGATGAACCTCCGAACACACTCAGCAGTGTTGACAAAACTGAAAATACAACTAATAACTTTCCTGCTATTGCCATGTACCTACATCAAGATGCAACTCTTGTCATGAACTTAAATGAACAACCTTCTGTTGTCATGAATCTAAATAAACAACCTTCTGTTGTTATGAACGTACACAAACATCCCACAAACGTCGCGAACGTATACCATCCTCCTATTGTCACAACCAGAAATTAACAACCGACTACCATAAGGTGCATATATTAACAAGAGCGGAAGTATGAGAGTTAAGGAAACTCGGAGTGAAGGAGTACTTTACTCTCTTCTTTCAGAGAGGCTGAGACAAAACCAATATGAACAACACCATCCATACGCCTCAACAAGACACTGAAATAGCGAGGAGTGTTTGTCCTCTTGACTAATCACTTGCATACGCCGGCTCCGCCATAAAACCACCTATGGCCAGGCGGCCCTCGCTAGACTGACTGTGGTTAGATGGGTTCTCTGTTGTGGGGAATGCAGCTTCATTTGCTCGTCTTGTCTACTAGTCCCATCCTCTGTGTAGTATTAAGGCACTTTTCACCAACACTCCGGTAGACTGTGCAACGGATGCAGTACAAAAAGCCACAGAAAATATTAGTAAAAGTGACCTACTAGTGAGAAAGACAGATTACGGGACACAAATATTGTTGAGTGAAATGCGGAGCCCTTGTGCTTGAGAACCAGGAATATGAGCAACACATGGGCCTAACTATGGGGTCCCTACCTGGGGCAGTCATGGCCTCGGTATACATGGCAACCTTTAAGGCAGACAGATTTCGAAGGATCATGATGAGGAGAGGATCGTCATGGTACCAGTACCAAATGACGTCCTGGTGGTGGTACTCGGAGGAACTAGGGTGTAGAGCAAGTTTAGAATGTTGAATGATGTGGACGAAAACTTTCAGCTTGCTGTAGAAATGCACGGTGATTCATAAAACGAACAATAACGTGAAGTTCTCAATGAATTGGAAATCGACATAGAGAGAGAGAGAGAGAGAGAGAGAGAGAGAGAGAGAGATGATTTCGTTATTTTCATGTCTGCTCACAGTGAAAGAACAAAATCTAGTTTAGTAATCTAGTATTTTTATAAGGGCGATACGTATGTACACTGAAGGATACTGAAGAGGGATAGAATGAGAGATTGAAAAGAAAGGCTCAAGACAAAGTAAGCAGGCAAAGAACAGAAATACAGTAGAAGGTGATTTCATCACAACGCCGCATTCAAAGAAAGTTGGGAGTATGGACAGGTTTCTACAAAGAGCAGCTACAAGAATAGCGAATGCGTCAGACGCGAAAATTAGACTTGAAAAGAGAAAGGCAGCTGCACACAAACGAACACGAAAATAAGCACCGTATACAAAATTCCATGCAGCGGCTGCTCAATCGCTTATCATAGCGAAACTTCCCGCTGAATGGACGTAAGAACAAGTAAACAAAAGATGGCACAAGACACTGGGAATCTAACTAGTTTGTCGTCCATATCGACAAACATGGACACCTTCCAAGATGGCAGGATGATAAAGTATTACACAGAGGATGGGACAAGAAGATAAGACGAGCAATCGAAGCTGCATACATCGCAACCACAGGGATGGATTCGTCAGTCTGGAGAGGGTTGCTGGGTAATAGATGGTTCAAGCAGCAAAAGGGGGCGGGGCCCAACGTCCGGAGGTGGTCGAAAACGTAAGAGATTAAAGTGCTCCTGTTTCATTGTCACCAGATTACCACATTTCCACTCATACGTCACGAGTCTAGCCAACATATATAAAGATCCTCTTGTCATGAGCATACACAAAACGACACCGGATATGAAGAAAACATCCTACAGATTCCACCAATGACATCCAGATTCGGTTCTATCCACTTAATTATCATTATATATAATCCCAGGACCACTTGAACGGATTTCTTACGGCTTCAACGCTGTGCTCTAATCAGAAAAAGGGAAACGATGGACTCCTGTGGAGCGAGAAGCTCCTGGACGAGATTGTACTTCTTTTCGTCCACCAACAGTGACGCAACCTCAATGAAGGTGACTTACAAGCAGGCAGGGTTCGATAACACCAATTTTACACCCTCTCCACAGTCAACGATGGAGGTACATCTACTGTAACGTTTACACACCAACCAACAGGATGAGATAACCCAACAGTAGACAGACTCATGAACAAGGGCCATCCTAGTTTGGCTGCAGTTGTGAGGAAATTGGACAATTATCACAGCCACGGGTATGTGCACACATTTTGAAACTCAGTTACTGAGCAATGGAGAGGAGCTGCGGGGAAAAGTCACGGCCACGCAAGAGCCCAGTTGTAGGCACCATCCAAATACGAGTAGCTGCTGAGGTTAGGGTTCGCTGTGGGGCAGCCCAGCTCCGAGTAACTCTGCAAGCCGTCTAGGAGCCAACGTCCCGCCTGGCGCAAGACCCCGTCCGCACGGACGTCGCTTCGAGTTCCAGGTTTCTGTTCGGATGGAAAAAGAAATTATTTATACCTATATACGTACTGGTGTATGGAACACTGACCTAACAAACTCGGTGATGTTCAATATTACCTATAAACTTTCATGTCTTAGCAAGCAAGGTTTACTTGTACTGGGCAACTGTTTTGTCTTTAATTTCGCAGAGAATACTTAAAGTTGGGTTGGCTAAGGTTACTTAGGTCGCGTTAGGTCATGTCTGATTATATCTGCATATAAATACATAATGTGTGTGTGTGTGTGTGTGTGTGTGTGTGTGTGTGTGTGTGTGTGACATTCGGAAGGCGAGCATGTGAAATAGGATAGTGAGTGGTTGGATGACGAAGACCAGTTGCTAGTGAAAAAGTGAGGTGTTACTTACAGAGATGGAGTGCGAGCGTTTAAGAGCTGCAGGGGTTGAAAAAGAGGGCAAATGAGAGGGGATGAGCGTGTATCAGTAAACTCCAGGGAGAACAGAAAATTATTTTGGAAGGAGGTTAACTATGTGGGAAACAAAATAAAAAGCAGCAAATAGGAACATCGGTGAAGGGGCAGATGGGGAAGTGGTTATAGGCAGAGATAAGGCGAAGAGGTGAAACAATTACTTTGAGGGAGTGTTGAACAAGTAAACAATTTCACATGCGCCCAGGAGTTGAATCCGGTTTACCGAGAACGGTGATCGGATGGCGTAACCACTTGCCCATCACCGATGGGCTGAAACCTATCTCTGTGTTATCGCTATCAACAGTTCTGATATATAGACATTACCGAGATGCCCGTGAGTTGCTTCGCGGCTCCCTTGGGACCAGGATGTGGGTGACCTATCTCCCTCCACAGGCCCAGGAAGGGGTAGCACTACTGCTGAAGCAGGAGGTGTGGGAGTGTCTTTCGTTGAATTGGGGACCTGTGTGTGGATATCCATGCGCAGGCATGTATTCCCGACGCGAGCAAACTCTTGCAACCGCCGAGCCATCGGGACGTTGGCTTCCCTGATGTAGGGTCGTGGTTACAGGAGCCCTAGCTTCACTGGTCAAAGAGTGACATATCATAAGTCAAGACTAAACGTGTTAGGTGCACTTTACGGGTGTAATCCAGGGCTACCACTGAATCTGGCCATAACCACGCGACCGTCAAGAAGCGAAGGAGACACGGGCGAGGTTGGACTCCTCTGGGTTCAGAACCGTCGGAGGCATAGTAGCAAAAGGTTACTCTGGAGCATAGCGGTATAGACTCAAAAAAAAATTGGTTTAGTGAAAACCAAACATTCGGAAACCAAGGAATATCACAACAGGGAGGCAACAAGTGAACACAGAGATGCCACAGTCAACAGAGAGGTGCCAAATCTTTGTTAGGTTAACAAGAAACCGGTGACTCCATGACAGACTTCCTCCTCACTCCCCATGTACTCGAGGAACTCACACATTCACACATGCAACCTTTACTTCCTCCCAGATTAGATGCTGGCGAGTCCATCATCTGTGGCGCACCAGACATCCTGAGTCCTAATAACGGTAAATAATTAACACGATAAGATAGTGAAAAAAAAACACAAACTTGGGCAAAGACTACGGAATATAGAATCACTAAACTCGGCAGAGAGGATGGGCTAACGACATTACATTATTTTGCAGACTCTTTAGTTAAAAAGTCAAAAGCGTTCAAGGAACTGCAGGTTCATCCCAGGAACGGGATACAGGAAGAAAAATTACATGGAAATCGTTAAATGCGTCATGTTCTTCAAAACAGACCACCATATAACTTACAACTGCCAAGACGAGAAAAAAAAAAATCCGACCTCCAAAATCCGCTCAGTGGTCGGAAACTGTCTACGCTTGGAAGACGCACACTCCAAGAAACACGTAATCTGCTGCTGATCGCACGGGAATTCAAAAATGAAACAAACAAAGGAAGGCAGCCATTCATACCAAAAGAAAATATCAATAAGGAAAGAGAATAAAATCAAACAGCCAAAGGTGCATCTACAGATGAACAACACTTCGGCTGCAGTTACAGAGGGATCAACGCCCTACGCCATCCCCTACTCTCAGTAAGTGGTTTTTAGCTAGGCTGCCACGGACCAAAAGCTGTATCATTTAGCACTTAAAACTGTCGGCAAAGTCTTCTCAAAACATCTGCCTTACTGGGCTCAAGGTTTTCAAGCTAAAACAGATCAACTTCCCTGAAAGAGTGTTATGAATAATATGCGACCTTTTAGAAGAGCGGATGACAGATTCAAACCAATGCATTCTCTGGTCCAGACTTGATGGCTAGGGCAGCGTGCGTTCCCTTACCCACTTACATAACTTGCAGAGGATACGTCAATAACGTCATGCAATATCTTAAGAAGGAAAAATCCAAAGTTCCGCTAATCAGGAAAACGACGGAAGAATCAGAGAGAAGATCAATCTTGGAAAATTGCATGATGCACATGTCAAATTTGCAACATTTCTCATTGCACACACACACAAAAAAAAAAATCAGAAACGAAGACGACGACGAAATTGATGGACTGAAGAAAAGGCAATGTCCTGGTATTCTTCACCTGTGGTATATACGGCTTTAATAGAAATGTAAGGTTTGCAAAACGTAAGCAATTGTAAATTCGATAAGATACCTATAGCCCTAACCCCTACCTACATGAACGAGAGCTCTTCATTCATGGTTGCGTACCAGAGCTTACTATGGTAAATTACTTTAGTTCCACACATAACAAAGAAAAACTGGATATAAAGAATCTATAACAAAAGACCTGACATCCTGTTAGTACAATTCCCTTCCAGCCTGTTGTCTTGAATCGGCCTAAATTATAAATTTCCAGGACATGTCGTGTGAACAATCCGGACAACGCAGTAGCTCCATTTCCCCGCTGGATCCAGACAAATAATAGGAAATGAAGGACCGCGTTTGAAAAAGCCTGTGTGTCCTAAACAGCTCTTGCCTCTCAAAATGTCTTCTTAATACAATCATCAAATCAAAACAATGATTAAAGCATTAAAAGAGGCAATTGAATGGTATTAAATCACCAATTAAATCCCCTGAAAACATCCAGACATATAGAAAACCAGCTATCTAAAAATTAGATGACTGGAGTCGTGTATACAAGCATGAATGAATAAAACGACCTCCTATCTCCTCACCTCCTATCTCCATCACGAAAACTTCCATGACAAACACGGACATCAGTCAATAGTTACACTTACTATCTTTTCAGAGGCAAAAAAACAGCCTGGAAATAATAAAGTGGAGAAACTAGCTTTGAATGGCTACAGAGTAATTTTACTTCACAATGACAGTATGTGGTACGGATGAAAAAGAAAAAAATGAGGCGATATTTGGTGTACTTTACTAATGACAAGTACGGTTGGTAACAGTGGAGGGAAAATATGAGGCTCACGTACATACATAACGCATGAAACACGTTAAAAATAATGACTCTACGAAAACAATCACCCTCACAAACTGCAGAAAACTCCCATAATTCTCAAAATCCCAGGCGAAATATACCAAATCAACCCAAATCAACTAACGACCATTTCCCGCCACCACCCAACCTCTCAACTGCTTAAACAGTCCTCCCATGCGATTCCAGCATGTCATTCCAATAACGCAGGTGTATTTCCATCATGAATCTCAACCCCACAGTATCTCCGAGAATCGTAACACTCTCCTCTGCGACGTATTCAATACCATTACATACAACACAATGCTCCAAATCATGCTCCGTAGTTTTTATGCTACTCTCTAAGCATCACAATACCATTGCAGGATAAAATCACTTGATGGCCGGGGTTGGTTTCCGAGGGGTATCTTAAATGGTAAAGTACCAATATGGCGTAGCGCCCCTACTGTCGCCCCGCGTGTGACATCATCTTTCAGTTACACCTGCAGTATTAACCCCCGACACCTACACTCGATGTTCGGCGGTAACAGATCAGAAGCTGCCTCTGTAACCAATAGATGACCCTACACCTTCCATAATAAGCGCCGCTTTTACGGTTTTATCCTCAAGTCCACTAGCATGGAGGAAGGTCCGAAACTTGCGACATTCGGCTTCGGGAATAGTTACCTTAGGGCTTCCAGACCTAACCTCAACTCCTCTCAAATATCCGTGTATCACCGCAGCATGTCAATCAGGCAGTTTACCACTCCGGTATCCGAAGTCTTGGTGATGTGACTACAGACTCAAGCCGCCCTTAGGAAGTTCATCCCGTAAGTAGATGTCCCAACATGACTCCAAACGTTTTCATCTCTCTGGCAGGTTTCACTGTGGTGCCTCATCTCCGACGTTCACCTTCGGTAGGACTCGCGTGGGACATCGCCTCCGCCCGTCACGAGCAGCAGTTATAACGAGGGACCTAAGGCCAAGCCCGCGGCGCTCCTGCAACCCTAGCGCCTCTCTAGGAGCCTCCCGCATCCCAAGCACTTATCGGCAGTCGCCTCACACTCTAGGAGCGCCCCATTTCCCTATCATAAACCGGCAGTCGCCGCACACTCCACGAGCCGCGATACAGGCCGCACCCACCTCCTCCTCTATCAGGAGCTCGCGTCAAATCGGCAGCCACGCACTTCTCCCAGCATCACAGGACCCCTGCCAAGCCTGTCTCATATTATTTGGCCTACCTTACTCTACCTCTTCTTCACTATCATCCTGCACCTTAGGTAGCCAGAAACCCTCTATTACCTCACCTTGTACAACCTATCTAATAAAGCACTGTTGTTTAACGCGTTTCCGTGTAGTTCATGGACTGGAATCATGGCGCAAAACTTTTAGATTATTCGTATCTTTAAGTGGATCACAAATTCAGCTGTCTCTTCTATTTACCAGGTATCATTACTGGATCTTTGTAAAGGACTGTCAATTACATCGATCCTGTAATCTCCACACAAACTTTCATGTAATACGCAGGTTACAGTACCGTAAACCATTACCTTTCGAACAACAACCGACTGACAATCACCTACCCATCATCATGCGAGACCAGATAAAACACCTATGGAAATATCTTACCTCTTCATGTCCCTCCAACTGTTGTGACGACGACTGGCTGCCTCGTCTACGACGGTCGTCCTCCAGCAGCCATGACTCCTCGTCCGATTCCTCCTCCCGTCCGACGCTGCTCCTCACACACAACAAGCCCCTCACCACACGCCTGGCCCGGCCCAGGGCACCTTCACCACGCCCCGCGCCTTTCCGGCAGTTCACTGGATCCCACTCGTTCTTTTTTCGACGGTTTACAGTACCTCTGACTTTATCCACTTGGAAAGTGCAGTAGCCACGGATTCTGTTCACTGATGTGGTAAGCTCCGTTCTTCTAGTTTCAGTCACACGCGATAGGCTGCTGTCAAGAGAGCTGAGGAACGACGTCACCGGATCTGCCATGACAGGAATAAGTGATTATTTGGATATCCTTGCTGTAAATCTCGACCCGGTGTCCCTGATGAGGTTTCGCTCTTTGTCGTAAAATACTTGGACCTCCTGAGCTCGATAGTCTGTGGTATCTGCACTCTCCTGTACCCGAGGTCTCGAGCGTCTGCTGACACCGATGACAGACTGTCGACTAGCCCGAACCCTCTGCTTGGCAACTCATATGTGAAGTGAAACACTCATTTTGGGTACTCAGGTGGTTTAAAGCGAGATATTCCTGCCAGTTTTACGACATATATTGTCTAAACTGTCTTGAGAACTGTAGTTCTTTAAGAAAATTTTCATGAAAAGTAATAGGTGAAAAAGTTACCTCGAATGACCGACCTTTGGATTGGTTTGTAAGGTAAACATTAACATTTTGCCATCACGACAGTCATTATTCAGTGTTTCACTGACATTCAGACGTTTTCAGAAAGTTTGTAGCCCCTTATTTTTCTGTTCAATGAATAGAGCAAACTTTGATCTATTTCGTAGGTTGTATAGCTTAAGACTGTTGAATAAAGTTGTAAGGCATGTTTGGAGCGTTTCTGTCCTTGTCGAAGTGTGTGCCTTGTGTTTTCATCAGTGATAATCCAGCAAACGAAAACCTGATAATGAATGACTCTAATATTGGGCGGAAATTTACCAACTTTAAACATGGATTTACTTTTGAGAGTAGTCCTTACAGGTGAAACGACAAGGATGAGATGAACACCGCTGGGGAGATCATTAGGTGTAGTGAGAGAGTCAATCGGGTTCTCGATATTATAATCCTTGCCAGAGGAATGGTTTGCGACAGATTGCAACGAAAGCAAACTGTGTACAGAGATGGTGTGAATATTGACGTTGCTCTTGACAAACCACATTAATGTGCAAAATGATATAGTAAAAAGTACTCATGTAAGTGTGGGACTCTGTGTTTCACTTTAACACACTGGGGATAGATTCAGAATATTTGTAGGAGTGGTTCTTAGGGGCCGTATGTGCCTGATCCATCCTATGAAAACGGGCGGATTTAATGGTATTAAAGTAGTATACAGTAGTGGAGGTTCAGGTTTTGTAGCATCGGAAAAGGCTTGGTACCTTCAATACTGAAAACAAGGTGTGTGTGTGTGTGTGTCGGGCGGGGAGATGCTGAAGGTTTAGCGAAGTAGGGTCTGGGGCATTTCAACATTTGATTATTCTATTCCCAGATGATATGAGTGGGTCCATGACCTACGGGTAAGGGAAAATTGCTCCGCTCCTTGACTTTCGTTAGAAAGTATTTCTTGGATGATGATAACTTTTGGTCTGCAGCTTAGATAGCAGTTGCCTCTACTTCACTATCGGCTGTTCTGTATCTATATTGGTGGCCAGCGACGTAAACACGTCGCGCCAGCTACATGCTCAGCGGTAGGAGATGTCCAGTATCTGCTGTGGTTGCGTTGTCTCTCCGCACCATGCAGGTATGTGTTCCAGTTGTCAATTTTCGTTCAAGCTAAGTTATTCCTGTTCACTCTAGTATGCGTGGAACAATTGTCACCCTATACATACATCATGTATAAGGTGAATATCTCTGGCTTCTGTTTAATCTTATCGATTAGGTTCGCTCAGACTGTTTACTCATCTCCATTCCCCAAATCAAAACCTGAAAGCTTGAATATATAAATTATGAAGTACGAACAACTGGTGTTGAGCACCCACCTAATGGTAGAATAATACTGAGAAAATAAGAACACATAAGAAAGAAGATTAATAACTAAATATGCTGTCGTATTCAATTCTATATATATATATATATATATATATATATATATATATATATATATATATATA
>JAYMFT010304000.1:0-10206 GCA_038088735.1 Panulirus argus | reverse complement strand
GGTGTGTGCGGATGTTTCAGTTGATCAGTAAATTGCAGTAGACTATTTATAGTATCCTCCTCCTGTAGAGGTCCCGATGTATAGAGGCTCTTTTATGTGTGTGTGACGAGGGAAATGACTGATATCGGTGGTATTTTCTGTTAGTTTAGATGTGTTGGAGGCAGGTCAAACGGTACCATTTACTGACACGGCGATTGAGAGTAGAAGATCCAAGAGGCTATGTTAACAGGACACGCTAGTCCATCCTCCTCCCAACAAACCCACGAGGACTTCACAAATTGGCCCTACAGGCCAGAGGCTACGTTGATTGCTGATGTTAAACAGAGTAATAATTATCGGACATATTTATATCTCAGCAAATGTGCGTGTATATGACCTATAGGATTCCATAGAATTGATCTTTACAAGTGAATGTTTCAAGTGTGTGGGCTCTAAAGTACGGACACTTATATGCCTATTATCAGCCGTCACTCTAAACATGTATCACAGTCCAATTCGCTCAGTATATTACCAATTCCTTAAGAGGACTTCCCCTTTCAATGTGTATTTATGTTTAATTTGTTTTAGCAGTACTTTTAGTCACCAAAAGCGTTTCCATAACATATGTTTTGCCCTTGATAAATGAGTTGTAACCACCTGTTAGCCTGAACTACCTCAAAGACAGCAGATGTCAGCAAAGACGAACACGTCTGCTGCTTACGTCTTCTAGGCTGTAATCTCCTAATGGCTACCTGTCTACCTCCTACACTCTTCCCACACATCGAAACCACACACACCAATCCCAGGCATTCAGTTTATTTTCGATCATCAGATACTGCAATCATCTAAAATCAATATTCTATGTAGACCCAGCAGTAAGGCTAGAATTAGGGTATTATAAGGCCGTCACCTGCTGAAAGCGTCGATATCGTAAGTTGCTACTTAATATGTTCATACTGGCTACCAATTCGTATTCAACTGAGTCTGATGCTATTTATATGAATTATTGGTCTTTGTAGCTATATGAAAGTTTACATTACATTTATTTGAACCGTATTCCTATTTGTTACGTTTTCTGGCTTGAACAAGGATCTGCTTCGTGTCGAAAGGATAAATCATGAAATGAAACACAATAACCCACCAAAAATAATGAGGTTTTACCTTATAGCATATTCAAATTATATGTTCTTGTGAATATGTGAGGTTATGAGGAAGATATAGGTAATGGTTCCTTGCGCGTAGAGGGAGGAAAAGGAAAACCCCAAATAACTTGACGATCTCCCTTCAGCATCAATTAACTCTTGTGATCTGTTAGACATTGATGACACCAGGTTGCATACAGTCGCCTAATGTCTGCGGTACAGTTCCCAATCCTGCATGACATGCGGCACTATCCGGTGCCTAGTCCTCTCCTGGCCCTGCACCCCCCATGCGTTCACCATCAGTCCCAAGCGGTTCTCGGTGGAAGTCATGTCACATCCCTTCGACGGCCGTCTAGTGACTCAACGGTCGGATGCTTGGAAAACCATCGGCGAACGATACCTGCTCTATGGATAGGGCTATTGTCCTAAAACAAAATTAAAGAAAAATGAAAATGCCATATGCTTGTATACTGTTATCATATACATTATGTTGTATCAGACAGTCACTAGCAGAGAGTTGTCAGTGACAAATAACAGCATCAGACATGATTGCACGTTAAAGACATGAGACACTTAGGAGAGCGGAAACTGAGTACCGGTAATTTCAAATACCAATATAGTTCAGTGCAGATTTCATAAGCTTACTCGCAATACTAATGAAATCTTATGATTGATGCATCCCCAACATTTAAATTTGACATTAAACTTTAGGATAATTGTAATTCCAGTAAAGTTAATAATCGCAATGTGAGTGTTCTATCTAAAATTAAACAATTTCTGTGTAAAAACAGTGACTGTAGCTGAATGGCCTCAGAACAGGAACGGTTGAACCATGGGTTGCATGAAGAGGTCGTCTTGGAGGAAAAAGGGATATATTCTTCCATTCCCGCAAGAATAACCTCTGTTATGCGTTTGGCAGAGACAGAAGCATCACCACATAAGAGACAGTAATTTACCCAGGGAAAGTCAGGAAAGATGTTACGTAAATCACTCCAGTCAGCTTTGTTCATGTACCAGTATTTACGCTTAGAAAGGGCTGCCGGAGGGGGAGGTGCCGTTAGAATAGATACATTTATGAGAGTACCATCATCAGAGGAGGATGAAATATAACACATGTATCAGAGTTTAAGCATAAAACGTCCGTTGCGTGTGCAGTAAAATCATGCATAGGCTACTCCGTCGTAGTTGTCGTACAGCGTTGGGTGGCGAAAAGGAAGTTTAAATACCTATGAAAGAACATAGAGTCCATTTGACGCTGACTAGTTCAGAGTCATGACTTAGGTGTATGACATTACTGAACGCTTGAATATGAAGAGTAAATATAACACAAATTATTCCAGACTACATTCGATGCCGGTTGCAGGCACAAGTGGGGAAGAGAGACCAAAGGACTGGGGAGGTAGGGGTAGAAACAAGAAGAGGGCGGGGAGTATGTTCTGAAATGAATAAGTGTTGAAGGGTTGTGAGGGAAAGATTGACAATGGGAACAGAGCAGATTCGATTGCGAAATAGTAGAATGCTTAAAACACTGATAATTTTCCCCATACTAGTCAATATCAATGATAATCTTGTCTAGGATACTCATTTACCTCGACGTATTTTGGACTATAGCAGTGAACTTGTCACTCAATATTCACTTCCCTACACACGTACATCGTGATACAGAAACTCACTTTTACATCAACTCTTCCTCCCATATCATCATTCAACGTTTCGGCTTCAGATGATGGTTGAAGCAGTGTTGTTTATACGAATTTGGACACCAAGGTATGAACGGGGTTTATCTCCATGGTTTGGCACCATTCCTTACATTCGCCAGCAGTAGCAAGTTTGTCATCACTGGAAGCGTACCGCCTTCACGATAAACTAACTCGCAGAGGTAGAGACATCGGTGTAAAGGAAGGTGGTCGGTCCACCCCTGCTATAGCAATGGAACTTGGCGTTTCGCAGAGTATAATTTACAAGTGGTGGAGAAGACGGCTCGAGGAGGGGAATTCATGAGGTCGTCCGAGGTCAGGTGCGCCCAAGAACACCACAGCTAAGGAAGATCAACGTATCCTTGCAGCAATAACAGAGGATTCCAAGACAAATGCTGTAGCTCTCCGAGAAGACCTGCAACTCCAAGGACTAGGTACCGGACCGTGCCGCATGTCATGCAGGAATAGGAACTTCGCAGTCATCAGGCGACCGTATACAACCTGGTGTCATCAGTGCCAAACAGATTACAGGAGTTCATAATGCTGAAGGTTATTATTGTTATAATTTAATTAATTCATTACAACCGAGGGCGACAAGCCTTGACCATTGAATGCCATAGAGTATTATCACCCCCCCCCCCCACACACACACAACATATACATATATGTATAACACTCATCCACGCACAAAAACATACACACAGTACATATGTACATAAACGTAGAACTCCCGTACACACACCCACACACACACACGTACAAAGGAACAAAGTATATACAGTCAACAGCCACCAATGTGTGGATGGCGAGCAAGAAGTACATCCAAGTTGTTGTCCGTTAGCAAATGTTTAAGATATGGAGTACGTTCTGCCCCTGTGGTAGTAAGTCACTAAGTGGCACTGAAGGCAATAGTGGTCGAGGGTGTTAGCGTTGGAACGTTTGCACAGTTTGCAGGAGGAGTGTAGCACGTCCTCTGCTTGGGACACCTGCCACATTGGCCGGTACCCCAACCTGAGCCGAGCACTCACAACATGTGTGCTTACGTACCATGAGGCCATGTCAACGACTCCGAAGAAAGTGGTCATTGCGCTGTATGGCCACACTTTTGGCCCTCTTTGCGTCCCTGCAATGCACTTTCTTAGCGCAAGCAGCTGAATATATGCTGTTTCTAAATCACTGGAGGGAGGGAACAGCATTCGCGTCATCCAAGCCCAGCGCAGAGGCCGCCTTGGCAAGACGATCCACCGTGTCGTTAACAGCAAGCCCGATGTGAGAAGGCGTCCACACGAAGCACACGACAAGAGAGGCGTCGTAGGCGATGGCGAGCTGACACAGTATGTCTTGTACAACACGGCCACAGCTGGGTCTTGGCGAGGAGAGGGCGTGAAGAGCCGACTGGGAGTCACAGGCTATTGCCCCATTCACTCCTCGTCGAACAAGGAGAGATACTGCATCCAGGATGCCGTGAAGTTCGCAGAAGGTGGAGCTCGATGAGTTGGGTAGCCTGCGGCCGAGCCATTCATCCTCCACAGGCTGCTCCATGGTGAGGGAGAACGTGGCACACGCTGCAATCCCGTCTGCCTGCACTGAACAGTCAACATAGATATGGTGTGCGGTGGGGACCGACGTGGACACACCGGCGATGGTCTCCAGGGCTAATTGCTTCTGCAGGACTGGAAGGGCGTCTTTGGAGGTCGGTGTAAATGTGACAACGGGGAGGGGAACCCGCCATGGTTGTAAGCCAGGGACAGCTGCCTCCTCGGAGACATGTTGTATCTCAAGGCCAGGAAAGTTGTTGCACACTGCGTTGACGAGGTTGTGGCCACCTGGTCGAAGTGGGAGTCTGGGTCGAGCGATGTTCTGATGATAGCAGAGAAGTTCAGAGCAAGATGGGGGAAGTGGAGACACTTGACAGAGAAGTATGTCACACTGGTATAAGTCTTCTCTGCTAGTGGGGGCAGGTCGAGCTCCGACTGCATGTTGACTGTACGAGTGGAGAGGGGACACCCCAGGATAAACTTCATGACTTGATTCTGGAATTTTTCAAGAGGCACAAGCGCTTTTCTAGGAAGTTGGCTAAGGGCAGGGGACAGATAGTCAACAACTGACCGAAGAAACAGGATGTAGAGAGTTCTCACCACCGGGATAGAAACACCTGTGGCATTGGTGGCAAGCCACTTGATTAGGGGCGAAGCGAGGCTGCAGACGGTCAAGAAGGCTTTCACGATGGGATGAATCCGTTGTCGTGCGGGTATGGCTGGGGTGACCCGGACTGGCGCGCCTAGGTATGTGTACTGCGTGCAGTGAGGGATAGCATTTCCACCCATGGTGAACGCCGGCAGTGCTCTGAGGTTGCGGGAGGAGAAGATCCTGATCTTTTCCGGGGAGATGATGAGACCACAGGGGGTAGAAGGCACTTAGAAATCATGAAGAAAGAACTGAAGATCATGAGGTGAGGTCGAGTGGATGCAGATGTCCGGGGATGACAGGGAGAAGAGAGAGTAGGCGGTGCATTAGGACATTGAAGAGAAAAGGGCTTAGAACACCACCCTGTCGAGTGCCGAGCTCAAACCGTGGGTAGGAGTTGCATGCTACCCGAAAGAGGACACGTGATGCTCTGGTACAGAGATAACCCCGTATCCACTTGAGAAGGCTTCCTTGAACCCCGAAGCCCACCAGCTGGTCAAGAATAATTTTCTTGTTGGCTATGTCGAAGCCACTTTTGAGGTCAAGGGAGATAATCACACTGGTGGGAGAGAGGCGGGTGTAGAATTCCCCGAGGCAGTGGTGTGTACTTCGTTGTGGAACGAAACCATAGAGGCTGGGAGAGTTTATCCTGTAGGCGATGCATGAGTCGGGCAAGAAGGATGCGTTCAAGCACCTTACTAAAGCAGGAAGTGAGGGAGACAGGCCTGAATTTATCGGTTCCAGGCTTTGGTATCGGAACAAATGTGCTGGAGGTCCAGGCAGAAGGCACAAGTCCCCGGCTGAGGCAGAGGTTGAAGAGATGTAGTAGAGGGTTACCAGGAACTTTCTGAAGGAGGTGAAGCACTTGATAGGTAAGGCCGTCATCCCCGGGGGCCGTAGTCTTAGTCCCAGGAAGAGCACGTCACAGTTCATCCTCCATTAGCAGTACGTCATCGTCCTCATCCGGTTTGAGTAATGCAGCCATCAGGCGGAGGTTGCGAACGTTGCGCTGGGAGGAGGGTACCTCTTGAATGTGCGCAGGAAGGTTGCAAGTTTGCGACTGTGCTGACCAAGTAGTGATGAGGTCCTGGGCGTATTCACGTGGGCTGTGGTGGAGGGCGCATGTGGGTGTTTTCTTGACGGTCCTGTTTATCAAATGCCACATGGTCCCAACGCTAGTCTGATGGTTGATGCTATCTGCATATTTCTGCCATGACTCGATGTAGACGCACTTCTGCAGGGCGATCAGATCGTCCCTCGCCACCTGGTACTGTCGCAGACTATCCGGTGTGGACTGCCCCTGAAAGGCGAGTCGAGCATCCGCCGCCGTCCTCTCCGCTTGGACAATACGATGATCCAGCGTCCAGGTATGAGCCACAGGGCGATGCTGAATGTAAGGTCTGACAACATAACGACTGCAGAAGTCATGTGTAGCATTTACCAGGGAGTTATATCAGTTGTCAGGGGAAAGGAAGTCAAAAGTGGGAAGAAGGCTAGAGATGTACGAGACTTACGTGGGGCAGTACTTGGGAAGGATGGAGATGTTGATGCGGTGGTGAAGAAGCGTAGGGCGAGTCGGCAGAGAGTACTGCAGGCCGAGGGCAACATGGTCGGAGAAGAGAGAAGGAGTAGCATGGCAGCTGACGCGGGACGCCACAAGGCCAGGATGTGGTCCAGGGTGCCCCCACGAGTGCGTGTGGCTCCACCAGTGTCCCAGCGGGTGAGGCGGTAGCGGCGGATATAGTTGAGCAAAGGCAAGCCACTGCGGTTGGGGGTGAGAGAAGTGTCACCAAGATAAGGGTGTCGAGCGTTAAAATCCCCCGTGTAGACCATTCCACGATTTGTAGGTGTCGGAAGAGCTGGGAGGTTAATCACGCCAGGGGCAGAGTACACGTTGCACAGTAGGAGTTTGCCATCTCCCACAGTGACCTCAAAAAGCTGAAAGGTCATATCAGCATGTTCAGAGCAGCGAAGAAGCCTGTGAGGCATGGAGGAATGAATGTAGGCAATGAGGCCGTCCTGGCATAGTGTACGTACGAGACGTAGCCAGAAAGCGAGGGAGCCGCCTCCTCCGGCAGAGCACCACGAAGAAAAGCTTCTTGAGTAAATATGACCTGCAGGTGATGGCGATAAACGTAAGCCCTAAGTGCACTGACTTTGGAGTAGTGTCTGATTCCGAAGGCATTCTATGATATAACATGAAGTGGCATGGGACTAGCGAAGTTTACCCTTAGTTTTACAGGAGGCAGAAGAGGACGGAGCGAGAGAGGGCGCTCTGCCAGGCGGAGCGCGGGGTAAGGGAATCTTGGGCGGCGCTGGATCAACCAGCCCCTCAAGACGGGAGGCGACAGTATCGAGCTTCTCAGTGAGTGTCGTGATAGAGGCGATGGCAACTTGGTGTGATTCGACTAGGGTGGCAAGGGTGCTTGCGGTGGTAGTTTGCTGGCTGACCAAGCTGTCAAAGCGGGCGTCTATGACATCAAAACGTGCCATGAGAACTGCACAGCGAGTTTCCAGAGACTCGACAGCTTGACAAAGAGCAATGACTTCAGCAGAGTCAGTAGGACAAGGAGGGGAAGGCGAGTTGGCGGGTGGTGGTGGTGGCGGTGCAACACGCTGAGGTGGGGGCGGCACGAGATCGCTTAGCACAGCCATGCCAGACGTTGACCCTTGGCACGTTACATCGAGGGCACTTCCACTGCGTGGTGTCTGGCGCAGGCGGGGATGAGGATTCCGACGTAGAGGCGGAAGCAGCAGCAGTGGTAGGTGTGGATGGGGTGTGATATGGTTAGGAACGGGTAGCATTGGCCGGCAGCGCACCATACTCATTTCTCCGAGGCAGAGCAGTAGCGTGAGATATGGCCGATATCCCAGCATCCAGCACCACGGCTGTTCATCCTTCATCCTGCGCAGCTCAGAGGGAGGAAGGCAAGGGAGGAAGGAGATGTCGACGACAGACGAACAGTGTACACGAATGGAAGTTCCTTGGCAAGGGAGGGGTCATCTTAAACAAGGTAGCGAGCTATGAGGTAAGTAGGGAACTTACGGAGCCTGTCGATTGAATCCTGAATAGCAAGGTGTTAAGATAGGAACTCGCCACCCGTGATCCAGTCAGTGATGTCCGTGCGGCGCCTTGAGGTATACACAAAACGAGAAATAACAGCGGACATCTTCACCTCTGCCAGCTCCCGGTCGAGACGGAATGCCTCAGTGACTTCATCCAACCAGCGAAGCTTCACGTCACAGCTCGAACTCCCTTTAAAGGTCAGTTTGACATACTCGAGCCGGGGAGCAAAGGCTAGAGCAGCATTTGGGGGTAGCGAAGGTGCATTCGGAGGAAGGGGGAGAGGTAAAGGGTATTCAGTTGCCCTATGTTGAGTAGGAGTCTCACCGCGCTTAGATGTTTCAGCAACAGGAGACAATGGTGCGCTACTGGTATCTGAACCATCAGCCGCCAGCTCACGACGACATCGGGGTTCAAGGGGAGGCCAGTGTTCCGTGGACTGGTCGTCGTCCTCACTCAGAGCAAGATCGGCCTCATCATCAGCGAGGGTGTGGCTGAGGGTCCTGAGTACTCCATAACGCTAAGGTCAGGAGTGCCCGGGGCGTTGACAACGCTTTGTCTCACAGTGAGCTCAAAGGGGGAGTGACGTACCCATGACGCCACACACCTCGTACTGCGCCTGCGAGGACCCGAGGACCGCCGACGATAGGGGTTGGGCCAGGCGTCCGGATTTTGTATCTGAATCACAGACTAAGTCCAAAAACCCTTAGACACACTGGTGACACTATGATTACGATTGGATCTTACAGTAGTTCATAGCACACACTGGAAGGCGGCAGCTATTTAGGACTCTACTAAATCGCCAAAATCTGCAGATCTCTCTCAAGTGGCTGTTGATAAACCAAACAATATGACGGACTCCATAATGTTATGTGTCCACGTTAGCTTGTATGTAATAATATGGTAGACCACTCAGCATTCGTTTCCTTCATCCTATAATACAGGTTTTCGCTAGAAATATTGCCATACTGTGACATATCGTACTTTATTACTTAACTTTCATTATGGATATATTGCGTCTTCTTCACGTGAAGTCATCTTACTGCCTAACGTAATGATAAACAAAAATTTTTCGACATTATCAGCAAATACACCAGTACAGTGACAAGCGCCTACAGGGCCATGTAGTTAGTTTTGCAGGAATCAGTCTACATCCTATTTTGAGGTTATTTGTTATGACATACTGCAATATGTGTGACTTGCATGGTGTAATTCCAGCATATCATAACACTTAGTGATAAACGTCATACAATATTGCCCACTGATCATCCCAATATTCAACGAGCCTGCAATTAGGGAGGAGATGCTACTTTTTCATTCTGATTATGCATTACGTTATACACATGTTGGTTGAATCGTCTGTTAATGGTTTCTAGACTATAGTGTTACATCCACGTGATAGTATCTTTTATATATTTATTGTTGTTCCATTCCATCCTTCTGAGCATGTATTGCTAGGGTGGTTGCTTTTTGCTTAGGGTTATTACCGGCGTAAAACCTGAGAGCATTTTCCCCATTCCCTCCCCTTCCGTTCTCTCTCTCGTGTCTCTCAAAACGACTTCAATCACTTTCTTTCATACACATTTATTTCAAAGTTGTGTAAATTATTTGCTTTTTTTTTATATTGAAGGCTCCAGTCACGGACAAAACTCCACATCAAGGCTGGGCCTAATTGAAATATAGAGAGAAATGAGAAAGGGGAAAAACAGACAGGTAAAGTATTTACATTTTTGGGAAAGTGAAAAACATGTCTCTTGAAATGAGCCAGGTCATAGTTATTGGGAAAGACATGAGATGGTAGAGAGTTTCAAAGCTTCGACGTGTTGGGAAAGAAGCAGCTATCAAAACGGCACACCCTTGACTTGCCGATGACCACACAATAATCATGTCACGCAGCAGCTTGCCGAGTATTCCGTGGTCTAACTGATGGTGGGTACACAAGGAGCCAGCTCTCGGGAGCAAAAGCCAAAGAAATACCTATACAAGAGGGAAAGCAAACCAACATTGCGGCGTAGGGCAAGGGGGTCAAGTTTGGAAGTTAGCCTGGGACAGTTTGTAAATCGAATCGCTTTCGACTCAACTCTGTCAAGTAAGGAAACAGAGCTAGAACCACCCCAAATGTGGGAGCAGTACTCCA
>JAYMFT010303989.1:0-10207 GCA_038088735.1 Panulirus argus | reverse complement strand
GAGGGAGAGAGAGAGAGAGAGAGAGAGAGAGAGAGAGAGAGAGAGAGATTTTTACCGACACAGCTTCTGTCACCTCACTCTCTCTCTCTTTCTCAGTATTCCCAGCCTCTCCAGGATACACAGGCAAGTCCAAATCACAACTGTCAGAGGCTGGAATCTCAAAAATCACCCGATCGTACATTTGCTTTCATCCATGCTCCTCTGGGTGCTCTCTAACTGGTGTGTGTGTGTGTTTGTGTGTGTAAGTGTGTGTGTGAGTGTGTGTGTGTGTGTGTATACGCCAACTGTTGCTCATATTACCTTTCATTATAACTTTCAGAGAAACGTTTAAGCCAAGACTCAGGGCCTCACGTACCCCTCCCATTCCACATTGACACACACACACACACACACACGCACTCCTCCTCCCTCTCCCAACACACCCCTCTCACCCCACACCCTCTCCCCCCACCCTCTCCCAACACACTTCTGTCACCCCACACACTCCTCCTCCCCCACCTAACACACTCTTCTCACCCCACACACTCTCCTACCCTCTCCCATCACACTCCTCTCACCCTACACACTCTCCTACCCTCTCCCAACACACTCCTCTCACCCCACACACTCTCCTACCCTCTCCCATCACACTCCTCTCACCCTACACACTCCCCCACCCTCTCCCGACACACTCCTCTCACTCCACACACTCCTCCTCCTCCTCCTCCTCTTCCTCCTACCCCCGCCCGTCTCGCCTATCGCTGGGGGGAGGTTTGGTTCATTGGCATCTAACGCTTCGATCCCTCGCCTGCTGGGACAGGAACCCCTCAGGCACCGCGGAGGAGTTACGCCCTTCGACATCCCCTCCACCAGTAGCGGCAGCAGGTCGTGCGGTAGAGGGTCGTGTCCGTGTGCCAGTGCGCGAGGCCCTGAGTCTTGGCTTAAAACGTTTCTCTGAAGGTTATAATGAAAGGTAATATGAGCAACAGTTGGCGTACACACACACACACACACACACACACACACACACACACACACACACACACACATATACAGCCACGGTCAAAGACTGTCGGAATTTCAGGATCTGAAGTTTAATTGCGATGATCAGGGAGGCAGTTAATCATCGCAATTAAACTTCAGACTCTGAAATTCCTCCCGTCTCTGGCAACGGGATCTGTGTGTGTGTGTGTGTGTGTGTGTGTGTGTGTGTGTGTGTGCGTGTGTGTGCGTAGTCGTGGAAATACAACGGGATCATCCGCAATTTGGTCGAAACTGTACGACTCATAAGCGATGCGACCCATGACGACCCTTGGTAAGACGACGGTACGACCCTGGAATGCAATGGTACGACCCTAGAACACGACGGTACCACCCTAGAACACGACTATATCACCCTAATACACGACGGTACGACCCTAGAACACGACTATATCACCCTAGTACACGACGGTACGACCCTTGAACACGACGGTACGACCCTTGAACACAACGGTACGACCCTTGAACACGGCGGTACGACCCTAGTACACGACGGTACCACCCTTAGTCACGATGGCCTGGCCCTCTGATCTCACCCTGACTCATACATATCCTGAAGCAAAATCTATATCTCTGTCTTCCTCCTCTCGTATTATCACGAGTGTCAATCATCCGAACAAACAGTCGAAGAAGAAAATGGGAAACGAAGAACAAAGAAAACGATCCGCGCACGTCACTGTTTACCAGACGACATCTCATACTCACCTTGACCTTGGCCTGACCTGACCTACCGTACTGAGGCGTGCAAGGCATCGACCGACATAACAAGGTCACTGGGTCACTCACTCAATCGCTGCCTCTCGACATAAACCTTACTGGGGAGGAAAACCCGATTGCCTTGGGGAGATAATACGGGGGGGTGGCCGTCGCCAGGAAGGCGGAGCCCCGCTATCGGGGCGGGTATTGGCTGCAAAAGAACCAGGGTGAAGGAGGAGGGTGTTGGAGACGGTGTTGGATAGTGGGGGGGGGGGCTGTTGGTGTTGAACAGCTGCGAGTGGTGAAGATCTGAGGTTGAAGTGTTGGAGTGACGAGTGGCGGGAAGGGTTGGGGAGAATGCGTTGGAGTGACGAGTGTTGGGGAGGGTTGGAGAGGAGTGGAAGATCGGTATAAGTGTTGGGGGGAAGAGCTTTTAAAGTGTGCGTGCCAAGAACGGTGACGAGAATGATATGGTACGAAGACATACCTCACATACGTACCAATCGAACGGTTCTCTCTCGCGTACCACTAATGGCACACGTACCAAATCAGTCTTTGGGAACCATGAGTTGAGATAGTCCTTATCGGGGCTTAAGATACCGTGCAAGGGTCTCAGGACTGAGCAATTATATCTAGGTACGTTATCGAGAGCGAAACGATAAACACACCATCAGGGATGACTAATGCGAAGATGATAACCAAGAGCCACAGGCAGCAGCTTATTCTCTGAAGTGATTCACCAGCGTTACTTTATAAATTCAAATCTTACAGAACAACAGACTGTATAAACACAGACATCAGTCTTTAAAGACACAGACGACAGACAGACTTGTGTCTTTAAAAAGGCGACAGTTTTAATCAACAAAGACGACAGACTGTATCAACACAGACAACAGTCTATATACACACAGGCAACAGTTTTCGTAAACAGATACAAGTTTTGCTAATCACAGACTAGTCTATTTATACGCTGACAAGAGAGTATATAACAACCATAAATACAAAAGCACAAATGGATATAATATCAAATCTTTACAGATAAAGACCGTCTCTCTAAACACTGACTGCATTCCAGAAAACTCCAAAAAACGGATTCAGATTTCTATATACACAATGACAGTCTCTCACAGTTGTGACTCGTTGAACTCAACACTGAATACTTGCTAAGGAATCACAACATCAACTTGTGAATAACATTAACGTGATCTGTGTTAAGGGTCACGATAATGTGGCAACACGAGGAGAGCAGCGTCGACTTAAAGGGAAGTCAAACTAGCATTTCGGGAAAAGTTATCACGACATTACTTTAGGGAAGTGAGTTAACAGCATTATGATGGCGTGCGTGATAGATAATAAGGTAAGGTGGGTCGGCTGTTGGTGATAAGTTATCAGGACTCTTATCCACGCTGGCCAGGTGAAGGCCTCTCACACACACACACACAAACATACACTTAGCACTTTACTGTCGGGGAGGGAAGGAGAGACAGGGAGGCCTGTCGGGGTTCCTCTCATCATCAGTCCTCTTTAGTCGTATTACAAAAGACAGAAGACCACCTCAACTTCGACAAAGACGTTCGAGAGGACCTCAACAACAAGAGGGGACCACCGCTCTGAAAGGACCAGATTATCCAGGGAGGACCTCGACTTCGGGAACACTACAACATCGAAGGGGGAGACCTGAACTCCAAGTGGACCTCTCAACATCGGCCGTCGCTCCAGCACAGCGGCGTGTCCCCGTTTGGTAACGCGTTCGAGATCATGAGTTGAGGACTCGCCTTCGTCATGAGGACTGATCGAGTCATCAAATACTTGGCTCTGCCCTTCCAGGTGGCGACAGTCATCGTCCTGAACATCTTCCTGACGGTGCTGACCATCTTCGCTCCCGGGAGCCTCGGCAACAACACCTTCCTGAAGAAGACGAGGATCGGCCTCTTTGCCCAGTATGTCAAGTACGGCGTTGGTGACCCCCGTTGCTACTGGCACAGGATGGCCACGTTGATTAAATGGTAAGGTTGAAGTTTCAGTGGTCTTTTGTGTGGAGAGAGAGAGAGAGAGAGCTATGGAAAAGGAATTTCAGATTACGCTACACCTGGCCCTCTCTAGCCCTCACCACACCTGGCCCTAGCCTCTCATCACCACACCTGGCCCTCTAGTCTCTCATCACCACATCTGGCCCTCTAGTCTCTCATCACCACACCTGGCCCTCTAGTCTCTCATCACCACACCTGGCCTCGGAATCTCACCACATTACAGTCTGATTCGCACCATCCATCGCCTCACACACAACACACGGCGGCAAAAAATGGGGCAAGTTTACCATGCATAAACATATGTTAATTACCAACGACAAAAACACTGGATCATTGTATACCTGGGAAAGAAAACGCACGGAAAGAAAACGCAGTTTGGGCTAGAAAACGGGCACAGCGGAGACCACTTCAAAGGCCTATTATACGTACATAAGGAAAAAGTTAGATCACATTGTCTGGACCGAGAATAAGGTTACGTAAACTGAACGTTTACATAAGGGACGAGAGTAGAGGATAAAGACCTCGGGAGTTTTCAATGCCAGAAAAATTTTTGGGCTCACGGCCACTCACGGGATGTCAGTGGAAGTCCTGGCACTTACAACTATTTCCGATGGGGAAAAAGTGGTGTGAAAAAGTGATGCTGCGGAAAAGGAGTGACACTAGTGATGTTCTGTGATGTATATTCAGCATTAAAGGGATTTCAGCTAGTTGGTCTGCTTGGATTAGTTACACACTTTTGAAGAGAACGATCTCGAGCGGGTCATACCATACCTATACAGCGTCATCTAACTGCACTGACATCATTATTCTAGACGTCATTCTATCTCGCTAAGGTCAAATGTGTGTGTCAATATCTCAAGAGGGAGCAGCTGTTGAACAACCAGGCAATTCAGACAGTTTTAACGAGGCAAAGAACCGTAGGCACGGGTATGAAACACGTCCTGGGTGAGAATGTCATTTGAGGTCACCATTAGTTAATCCAACGGTACTGTGGTCATATCTTATGACACTGTTATCACCGTCTATTACTCCTGAAGAAGGCAAATAACTTATTGGTATGTTTTATTGTGACTGAGGAACGTCCCTCAACGGCTTTTATAGATTTCTTCGCCTTTTCATTATGAAGTATTCCTCTCTCACACGACCCTCTGTCTGTCTGTGTCGCCTGCAGCGTGGTGCGGGAGGCGACCATGACGGCGGAGGTGGGAGGGGCGGCGCCCAACCCCGAAGTGACCCGCCTCAGCGACGGCTCTCGGTGTCGCCTGCTGGACGCCGCCGCCGCCGCCTCCGGCAGGCCCCTGGTCATCAACTTCGGGTCCTGCTCCTGACCGCCGTTCGTGACCAGCCTCAGGAAGTTCCGTCAGGTAAGGACGCGTGCGGCTCAACACCCTCTCCCCACCCTACAATCTACAGCAGGTGAGACAATATATCTATAGATCTATTCTATGCCTCTGTTCCAGATGACGGAGGAGTTCCGAGGGCTGGCGGACTTCGAGGTGGTGTACATCGCCGAGGCGCACCCGAAGGACGGTTGGGCCTTCCAGGGCAACATCGAGATCGCCACCCACAGGTGAGTTGACTTCGAGTCTCGAATTCGGCTTTGTATATCACAATTTCTGCGCTTCCCTGACACTTAGTGCTGGTGTTGCTGTGGCCTCCTGATACTCGTGCTAGTGGTGTTGTTCCCTCCTAATACTCCTGCTGGTGTTGCTGTATCCTCCTTATACTCCTGCTGGTTGTGCTGTGTCCTCCTGATACTCGCTCTGGTGTTGTTGATGTTCCCTCCTGATACTCGTGATGGTGGCGCTGTTCATTAACTGTTTATATGGCAAAAAGAGAAAAGAATTAAAAGTTCTCCTAAGGTATGGAAAGACAACACCTCTCTCTCCCTCTCTCTCTCTCCTTACAGACAGATATACATCAGAACTTCTATATGTTCTTCATCTTTACTGTTATCAACTCGTGGGAGATCATGGAACTTGATTCTTCGTAAGAGATAAGAAAGATGAGCGTCGCGGTGTTATCATGAGAGATAAGAACTGAGATTTGTTGGGACTTTAACTGTTGTATACGGGAGGGATTACAGATAACGCAGTCTTGCTATCTCTGGCAGTCATCCTGACATTACTGAAGTATACATGAGAAGGGCAGATAATAGAAGACATGATGGTCTGTGACGAGGTTATCTGCTGTAGGACTGCACATGGGAAAGAACAGACAACATAAGACCTGATGGTCTGTGACGAGCTTATCTGTTGGAGGACAGTACGTTGAAAAAAAGAGAACATCTCGAACAAGGAGAACAGAGCTTCGTAAGAAAGAAAGAAAAAAAAATGGTTTAAAAAGATATAAAAAAAAAAAGATGGCAGTTTACTGGGTTACTAATTATGGCGATAACTTTCCCCGAAGAAGCGTAAGTTCCGTACATGACTGACGGAGTCGTGCGTATATAAAAGCTGTGTCTCTTACGCTTTAACGTAAAATGTTACTACTCAAAGAACACATCACTGCTCCATGTTGGCCGCTGACTCTCAGCTCTTTCCTCATTAGATCCCCTTCTCATTAGGAAGTACGAGTATTGTTCATATATGCAGCTGATTTAACCAGCTTAACCAAATATTAACCCGGAATTAATCTAACCACTCTGTTCTTAATTAACCACACTGTTGTTCAACGTAGCAGATGATTCTGGTATGATCCAACATCTTAATCTCAACTGCCTGATGAGAGAGGAGGAGGGAGGGAAAAAATGTTCTAATTCAGATTCTAAGCAATAGGCATTTTTCTTTTGGCACAGCGTTCGTTGTTAATTCATAACATATTTCAATGGAGAGGACAAACAACTTTCTTTCCATCAATGCATACGATTTTTGGTAACTTTAAATTGGTGTTTTTCGGAGAGATTTTGCAATAGGGTTAATTTGCTGGATGGAATATTTTCACATTTTTTAAGCAGAAAATTTTCCTCGATGGGTTTTTACTCGATACTCCAGGGGTTCAGCTGGGATGCATTTATGTGGGATTGGATAAGAGGCGAGTCTTACAAGGAGGCCACTTCAAACTGCGCTTGGAGAGCCAGGTGTCAAAGTGCAACTTGAGGGACAGCTTTCCATATCCTAGTTGGAGGAGCAGTGATCCTTGGAGGGTGGCTTCCCGACTCATGGTTGGAGGAACAGCGAGTCTTGTAAGGTAGCCTCCCATTTCATGGCTGAAGGGGCAAATGAGTCTTGGAGGGCTTTCAACATGTGCTTAACCAGTACCAAAATGTCATTTTACAAGAGCCCATATCATAAGACTTCTTGAAAGATTTTTACAGATTTTAAGTATTTTGTCTCTAAGTAATTTCATGTTACTTTTTTTGTGATCTTTTTATAGTAACATAAAAACGCCTTCATACTCCTACGAAGTTACTAAGTAGACCATGTACCACTTGGATGTTCAGCCCCCGTAACTAGGTTAGCCTTACTTAGTTATTCACCTCAAAGCTCACCCAGTCATCTTGGTGGCCTTACTTAGCTTTTCACATTGAAATCTCACCCAGTAACCTGGGCAGCCTCATTTAGCTTATCTCCATACGTGTGTACAGACGATGTTGAGAACCACCTGACCTACAGGAATCGGTATATGGCCTTTACACCACCATCTGCAGGTGGTGAGCTATCAGGTGGTCAGTTTTCCAGACCACCTGCTGCAAGTGGGGGAACTATAGTAGGTCCTCCCCCCCCGCCACCCAACCCTCGCTATAAATTTGCGAGGAGTCTTTAGAAAACGTTTTCGGCAAAAAGCGAACTCGGTCAGAGCGATTGATACGTCTAGTACAGTGTCGGCGTCTCCCCGGTCAGGTCCCTGGAGGAGAGACAGGCGGCGGCCAGACGCATGGTAGGGCTGGAGCCCCAGCTGTGCGAGGTGCTGGTTGACCAGCTGGACGACCGGGCCAGCCGCCACTACGCCGCCTTTCCAGAGCGGCTCTACATCGTCCAGGACGGAATCGTCCTCTACAAGGGAGGACGAGGACCCTTCGACTACAAGGTGAGTATGGAACGGGGGTTGCGACTACCACTTTATGGTCGGTCCAGACGGGCTGCGGCTGCCACTTTGTGGCCGGTCCAGACGGGTTGCGACTGCCACTTTGTGGTCATCCAGACGGGTTGCGACTCCCACTTTGTGGTCGGTCCAGACGAACGATGGGCCCTCGAAACATCGTTCTTATGGACCGACCATGACGTGGGCAGACACCAGGGTGTGAGTGTGACGGAAAAAATGAAAAAGAAAATCAGACCCACACAGCATACCACAGACCTTCCTCACACACAAACGCCTGACTGTCACACAGACTGTAGAACAGTGGTTCCCAACCTGGGGTACAACATGTAACCCCAGGGGCGGTACATTTGCACTTCTCAAGGGGTAGTACATAGAGGGTCTGAGAGTACAACCATGGTGTACACTGCTGTACACTGCACACCATGAGTAACGTAGGAACATAAGGAATATAGAACACCCTCGTTACAAATCAGCATAAAAATCCTTACATAGTCTCTTACAGATTTCATAATCATATAAAATCAATATAATCTTATCAGTTTTTGATCCTTAATTTTTAGGGTACGTTGGAACCTGTCAGAATGCCCAAGGGGTACAGAGGAACAGAGAGGTTGGGAACCCCTGCTGTGGAGCAACGTAAGACCGACTGCTATATCTAGCTCTTCATCTTAGAGTCAGACTATTGAGGGAGGTCACTGCTGTAAGCATCGTAATCTAAACAAATATTTGAGATCTGAGTATTTCTTTCTAAATGATTTACATAATACCTGTTCATTTACAGATGGAGGAGGTCGAAAGCTTTTTGAGGAAATACGAGAGGCAGTGACCCACACTCGCCACTGATATGATCACGACCAACATTGGCTCCAGTCAGTTTGCTAAGGGCCACCTCTACGACTTCCTGTGGGAACCAGTGTGGTGAAGTCCGATCCTATACGTAAATATATATATCTATTGTCTATGTCGCAAGGGGGAAGTTATGAGTGTCCGTTCAGAATGAGAGAAAGAAATCTATTGTTTAAGAAAAAAGTCCTCGATTGCATTTGCGGCCTAAGAGTTATATTGTATGCATAATGTTTTGTCAAAACGTGTTGGGATTATTTGTAAAATTATCATCAAACTGGAAGCGTCTTTGTGTCATTATTACTATTACTGTTTCGAGAGGGAGGGAGTCATCCGGATAACAGCTTTGACCAAGTCATATGACGAGTCTGCCATAGAAGGTCAATCAACGACCCGGGCCAGTCTCAGACGACCTCGCTGGGTCGAAGTTCACAATCCGGAAGACCTCCCCTGCAACTCTGATTCAAATCCAGTCAGTCAGGAACCTCTGTATGGTAAAACCCCTGTAGACGAATGGGATGAACAGATATGTTTGTTGGTCGTCTCTCGCCTGCCCGAGCCGGGATTCGACCCTTGCCCTCACTGATTTACAGCCAGCGAATCTTACCGCCAAACCGTGGAGCTACTAGCACTGCAGATGCGTATGACTAAAACCTCCACACAGATACAGAAACTTAAGTCTTTAATCAATGTAAAATGACTGACTCCGTGGGAGGATGCGTGGGTGAACGGCATGCAAATGTATGCTAATCATCTCATGACTGTCTGAATGTTGGGTAAACCCGTTCAGCTGACTCTGAGCATCCCAGCACAGGCCATCGTCTGTGACCAGTGCCGCGCGCCGGCTGAAGGGGTCACTGCTGACCTGGCAGTCTCCAGCAGTGAATATCACAACTCGCTTAAATCTGGCTGGAGGCGTTTCACCCGTGGACACTTGGTAGTGTGTGTGTGTGTGTGTGTGTGGCACTGAGATAAGGGAAGTGTGTGGTAGCCAGTGGCTAGGACTGTGTGTGGTAGCCAGGGGCTGGTCCTGTGTGTGTGTGTGTGTGGTAGCCAGTGGCTGGGCCTGTATGTGGTAGCCTGTGGCTGGACCTGTGTGTGTGTGTGTGTGTGTGGTAGCCAACGGCTTGGCCCTGCGTGTGTGTGGTAGCCATTGGCTAAGCCTGTGTAGGTGGGTGACTGACAGAGCTGCCTCGGTTACAGAATCTACACGGGTCTTGTCACAATATTTACAAATAAATGTTATCTGGAAATATAAATAATGCAACGGCTCTGTGACTTTTATTCTCGCTTCACTGTTCTGTCGCCATAAAGAGAACACACCAACGCCAACACGAGGACAATAAAATCAGGACTGGAATAATATTAAAATACACTGCTTTCATGCATGAAATGAAATGATCCAATCATATCAGAAATCACATGTTTAGGTTCAAAGGTTCATTATATGTTTAGCCTTCTATTGGCTGAAATAACTAAGGCCCTAAAGTGATCTGAACACCACTACCTTCTATAGTACTCTTGTGCTTCAAGAAGTGATGTCTGGGGTTACATAGAAGCTCTTACAGGGGGTG
>JAYMFT010303978.1:0-10207 GCA_038088735.1 Panulirus argus | reverse complement strand
ATTATTATTATTATTATTATTATGATTATTATTATTATTACTATTATTATTATTATTATTATTTTGCAACTTAGGACTTCTTGATGAAGGATTGTAGATTGAAAATGACACGGATTCAAGCTTTTCAATGAAGGTGTCATTTTCTCATGGGGATGTATGACACTTGTGGAGTAAAGTTTCTTAATGATAAAGCAGTTGCAGTTATTAAATGAAGTGAATAAAGATGAATGAACTTGAATTAAGACATCATTTTCTCACTTCCTCTCTAAGGCCCATAAGAAATTGATAAACTCGAAGGTTATACAAGACTTGTCAATGACCCTCAAGGGATATATGGCATGTATTTACTTGTCAGTAAAACTTGTGTAATCCTTTATATGATTAGTAACTCCTTTGTTGTATGCATGTTATATTTACTGCATTTGTTTTACCTTTACGTTAACTGACTTTTTAATTTACCTACAACTTGAAGGAAAGAATTTGTTTACTATTCAGAAATTACCTTTAATATGAAATGAAATATATATCTTTTGGGTGACAATAGAATTAAACTGTTAACTTTAAGCAGCTTTTGTGTTACAGAGTTACCACTTAATGTTTATTATTTACAGGCTGTGCACACCTCTTGATGGAAAAAATAAACTGGATGTAGCAAATTTATTCTCTTCCCTGGCTGGCAATGTGGAAGAAGTGGTACAGTACAACAAAGACAACCGAGAATTTGAAGGTGTGAAGGGTACCAATATTACCATTGAAACTATCTGTGGTATTATGATGAACCAGGTGCAAAGCTCTCCTGTTATTAGGTATGGTTTACTTGTTTCTATCTATCTGTCTGTATCTCTGATGCCTGTTCCTTTCTGGAACTCCCTCATGGGGGTGGCCACGGCAAAGAAGTCTCCATAACTAGTGAACTCCTGTGCCTCTTCTTAGCCTTTAGTGCTTCACCCTTAACTGGCCAATGGCAAAGGGCATGCCTAGCTCAGTGTTTGCAGAGGCTCCTACTTAATGTTCCTACTGACTACTTCTACCTAATGTTTCTATCTAATGCTCCAGCTTAAAAGATCCAACCTACCGCTTCTGTCTACTGCTAGTATCATTTTGCCAAAAGGCAGGGCAAGCACTCACCATGAAGAAGGAGCTGTGTGAGTTAAGCATTGTCAAATGTTAAGAGTGACAAGGAGAAATTCTGTGGTTGTGGATAGACTGCCAGTAGTCCATGTTTGGGTGAGACAGAAAGAAAAAACAGCTATCTGGGTCAGAGGAGTGCAACTTGGCAACCATTGAAGTGCTGGATCACCACATAGTCATCACTAACCTTTCCAGTACCTAGGTGGGTAGTACTGATTGTATACCATTATATTCACTTTTGTTATTGAGTGTTGCATTAACCCAAGGTAAGTTGTTTGAGGACTGGATGAATGCATCTATAGTGCCTTTCACTAGAGGCAAGGGGTGCAAGAGTGCATGCCAGAAATGCAGAGGTGTAAGCCTGGTGAGTGTACCTCTTCAAGTGTATAGGAGATTGGTAATTGAGAGGATGGTGGCATGCACTGAACATATGACTAGGGAGGAGCAATGTGGTTTCATATGTAAAGGATGTGTGGGCCAGGAGTTTCTTTGAAGAATTTATGTGTGAAATGTTTGGAGAAAGAGACTGAATCTTTTGGCATATGTGGATCTAGAGAAAGCATATGATAGGGATAGGGTTGAAAGAGAGGCCTTTTTTCGTTACTGTGAACATGTGGAGTGAATGAAAAGATACTAAATGTAGGGAGGAGTTTTTATGCAGAGAGTAAGGCATGTGTGAGTAGAAATGGAGGAAATTGACTGGTTCCTGTTGAAGGTGGGTCTGCATAAAAGATGTTGGTTGATTCTTTTTTTTTTTTATGGAAAGGAAGGTGAGGGAGTTCAGTGCAAGGTCTTAGAGCAAGGTATGTTGGGGTGTTGGGCATGGGAGATGAATGAGTTGCTGTTCTAAAGGTGGCAGACTCCAGAGAAAACTTCTAGAAGCCGGTGACAAAGCTTAGGAAAGTGCATGAAAGGAGAAAGTTGAGGGTGAATCTGAACAAAGTGAGGGAATGAGGTTTAGCCGGGGGAGGGACAAAGTGGTGTTAGTGTTAAGTTTAAATGGGGAGGACCAGGAGGAAATGGAGTGTGTTAGGGTCTTGGGAGTGGATGTGGCACCATATTGAACCATGGGGGCTCAAGTGGATCATAGGGTGGAAGAAGGGGCTTGGTTCCTGGGTACATTAAAGAGGATGTGGAAGGACAGCTCATTGTCTGTTAGGGCAAAGATGGGTATGTTTGAAAATTTGTTAGTCCAGACAGGGCTGTATGAATGTAAGTCTTGGGCTTTGAATGGAAAAGAAAGGAGGAGGATGGATATGTTGGAAATGGAATGCCAGAGGATGATAAGAGATGTGAAGTGGATTGAGTGTGTATTGAATAAAAGCTTAAGACAGAGGTATGATATTATGTGCAGTCTACTTGAGTAAGTTGACCAGGATGTGCTGAAGTGGTTCCAGAGATATGAAGAGGATGAGCAAAGAAAGACTGGTAAGAGGATGTGCACATCAGGAGAGGAGGGAGGAAATGGTAGGGTAGACTGAAAAGGAGATTGAAGGATAGGATTGAGGAGTCTTTATTGTATCTATCTATCTGTGTATAACTTTGTTGCCTGTTCCCCCAGGGAACTATCATCAAGGGGATTGCCACAGCAAAAGAGTCTCTTCTTATCCTTGTCCTTACATGCCTTCCTTGCATATACCATGCCAGGCATTCTTCAGGGCTTGAACATTCAGGAAGGTGAGAGGTGTGTATGGGATAGAATGAATTGCAGTGAAATTCTGTGTGTGGGCTGAGCTAGTGTGTGAGGCAGTTCAGGTACATCGTGGATTAGTCTATGGAACTTGGATATGAATAGTATGGTTTGGCTTCAGTAAATTATAAGTCATCTAGTAACTGGATGTGTGCAAATGAGGTTGGTATTTGTTTGTTCTTGAAGCTACTATGTTAATGTGGGAGAAACAGTTAGGTATGCAAGCTGATGACATTAACCACAACCTAGAACTTTCAATATACATTTGCCCATGATGCCATGCCCTCATCACCAAAAAACATTATTCCAACAGGTGCTCCTGCTGCCTCTTGTGGCATAACCATTACACAATACTTCCGGCCTTCAAGGATTGTTCAGAACAATGGACATACAATATTCAGAACTCTGAACATACTAAAGCCACTCTTACACAAACACCCAATGCACCCTTCTAAGCCATCGTAGCCCCAAATTGAAAGCTTCACAGACAACAGTGAAAACTGCACAACACCTCTCTTCATTGGCCAATCTCTATTCCAAAGACCACCATTCACACACTCAATGTTGTACAGTTCAACACTAATGACATCAGAAACATGCACACAGAAGTACTTACCCTTCTCCAAGAAAATATATAACTTGCACATAGCCCTCACCCAAGAAACTATACTTGAACCCAGATTCTTCCCCTAAGCCAGGGCAGACAACTTGGACAAGAAGGAGTTCTTATGACACTTATATACTAAGAGATCCCATTCTCAGAAAGAAATCCAAGCACAAAACAAACCACATTGATAACACTTCTGAAATAGAATCCATAAAAATCAAACTACACAGCACTCACTACAACATAATCAACACCTACATACCTCATCTTTCCACCTGCTCTTCCAGATACTCTCCCTAACAGTAGAACCTAACCTAACCTATGTGGAGATTTCATTGTCCACCATCCTGCATGGCTCATCACCCATGCCCAAGGTCCCTGAGGTGAACTACTCATTAATCACCTCCTCCCTTTCAGCATCCTAAACTGACTCATTCTGCCAGCCAGACTTCCAGTCCACCACCTTCAGTAGCCATCCTTGCCAGCCATTACCTTTTGTACATTAACACTACACACAGAGACCACCTGTAGCACACTGCATGAAATTTTCTCTGACCACATATTCATTCTGATAACACTATGCAGAACCCCACACAACAACTAACAAAGCATACACAAAACTGCGAGAAAGCACAGTGGCCAACATTCACGCATTAGATGGAATCCAAGCCCCAAACTTCACTGTAAATGAGTTCCCATCCCTATCTCATGCCACCTCACTCTATATCAAGATCATAAACCAAACCATCAAAAAGCACATATCATAAGAGCTGAGAAACAAGAAATATAACCCAAATTTCTCTCAAGTTGCAGACCTCATTGATTAAAAGATCTTCTCAGATGTAACCATTTGCCATCATTAGAAATAGTAAAAAAAAAAAAAATCTATACTCTAAGTCACACCTTAACTAGCCATATCACTGAAAGCCATTCTTTTCTTGACACAGTGAACCACAAAACCTGCAGAAGCCAACTCTGGTGCACGTTATAAATCAACATATGCTGCACTAGTCCAGCTCTCATGCGTGAAGAACTTTTGACCAAATCCAATGACACCCCTTCTCCTAAAGAACACGCAAGCATAATCTTAAAGTTTTGTACAAAAATCAGCCACAAACCAACTAACAACTTCACTCCCACTGACACACTCATAGCAATTAAAACTTAAAAGAACTCTCATGCCGTAGGCCCTGACATCATATTTAACTTCCTCATAAAAAACATTTGCCCAGTTGCAGTCCAAGCACTCATGGCTACATAGTGATCTCTCTGACATCTGGAAGCTTGCCAGATTAGTACTAATCCTAAACTACTATAAACCACCAAACTCTTTGAAAGACTGACTAACAACAGAATCAAGCAAAATAATCTACTCTTACACTCCATCATTTTAAACCCAATCGCTCCACTATCACACTACAGTCAAACATCACACAACATATCCTAGATGGATTCAACCAACCACAATTTCCCTCCTGCACGGTATTAGTAACAAAAGACATTAGTAAAGCCTTAGGCACTTCTTGATATATCCTTGCACAAAGGTTACTTTACACCACCCTCCACAACAGGAAGAGAAAGTGATTGGCCAATTTTATTGCTGGCTGCCAAGCCAGAGTCACATACAAAGGCTTCATCTCTAAGACTCTTAAGCTGTTTAGTGGAGTTCCCCAAGGAGTAGTTCATTCTCCACCCCGGGTCAGTCTCTTCCTTCATAACCTTACTTTTCCTCCTGCAGATTGCATTGTGAAGGTCATCTAAATTGCAGATGACCTTACAGTCACATCACAGCACATAGACACCACAGAAGTAGCAACATAATTTCAAAACTGTATGACACAATTAGAAGTGGCTGAATTATAATAGAATATCTGTGACACAATTAGAAGTGGCTCAATTATAATAGAATATCTACATCTACACAGAAGTCTTTAGTCACCCTTTTGACCGTAGACAGACACTTATCCAACCTGCACTCTCTCATCATCTCGGATGGCCAAATGCTCCTGCTCAGTAACACACCAATTATTCTTGGCATCGCTTATTACAAACATGTGACTTTCACTTTCCACACCATAAACATCTACAAAACTAGATGTCTCACCAACAAAGGAACATTGATTTGTGACCTGAGGAATATTGAATGGCTAACGAAAAAGGGTCAGGTGATGTGTAATTAACCTATCCCTCTACCTGACTAGGACCTTAGGTCCACCACTGCACTACTCTGAGGGTTTCTTAATTCTTCTAATGTCCGATAGAGATTTGGTTAAGATATAATCTAATTTATACATATCATCATTTAGGATCACCATGCTGGTAACTTAAGTAAAACAATATTCTACATCAAGCCTTTTTGTGACACAAAGGATAAACCAAATTTATTAGATGTGATTAGTCTTCGGTATGTTTGAAAATATTATTTGTTTCCAAAGCTTTCCTTACAAAATATATATGTTGTTGATTCCTCAACTTTAAAGACTTGACAGTTTGGCCATTGTACATCATATTACAATCTTTAGATGGAACTGAATAAACGCCTGATTTTTCCTTAAGTGACAGAGTGTTTTTTGTTACAGAATTTCTAATGTTGTTTTCATATTTGATTATAGCTTTTATATTAAAGTATTTTAAAATCTTAGTAGGGAGTAAAAATTCCTCATGATATAGTAGACCAAAAATGTATTTATAATAATAAGTGTTTTTTTTGCCCCACTAACATATGGCTTTCTGTCCACAAACATACAGTCTCTCCTTGTCACATGTAACACTTGACAACACTTAGCTCACGCAGCTCATTCTTCGTAACTTTAGATTTTCCTGCGATGAGCACTATGCGCTAGCCCTGCCTTTTGGCACAATGGTTGGAGCATTAGATAGAAGTAGTAGGTAGGAACATTTAGGCAGGAGCATTAGGTAGAAACATTAGGTAGAAGTAGGTAGGAACATTAAATAGTAGTCATATAGAACATTAGGTAGGTGCCTCTGCAAACACTGCGCTGGACTTGCCCTCTACCAGTGGCCTGTTAAGGATGAGGCACTAAAAGCTAAGAAGTGGCTTTGGAGTTCATTAGTTATAGAGACTCTATTGCTGTGGCCACCCCATAAAGGGAGTTCCAACTGGAACAGCTGTCAGAGATATAGATAGATAGATGATTAGTTTCTTTGCTTTTTGTGTGCTTTCTCAATAAATGTGTATAGGAAAACAAAGTTTGCTGGCAGTGCCATATGCATGTTCGCAGTCTTAACTCAAGGAGTCAGAATCATCATTTCTCAGTGCCCCAAGAAATATACCCATAAAAGTAAGCATTTTCACTTAATCATGGTGATTAGAAAAATAATGAATATATGAGTTTGCATCAACTTTAGTAAGTTTTCTGTTTAAGTCAAACCTTTTTTTTATGTTGAAGGATCCAGTCACAGACAAAAGTCCACATGAAGGCTGGGCCCTAATTGAAATGTAGAGAGAATTAAGAAACAGAAAAAGAAAAGAAGGGAAAGTATTTACAAACTTTTGAGAAAACGAAAGACCTATCTTTTGAAATGTGCCAAGTCATGGGTATTGGGAAAGACATGAGAAGGTAGAGAGTTCCAAAGCTTTGACATGCAGGGAAAGAAGCAGTTATCAAAATGGCACACCCTTGAGTTGCTGATGGCAACTATTTGATTTCTTCATCAAAGTATCCAAGAAGGGCTTTGAATAGATAAATTCCACCTCAATTTTAAAGATCTAGAAGGAACCTAAGTATTAAGTTTATCTTAGAATTTCAATACGATCTTTACTGGGAGGTCATAGACATAAGATATCATCATCATATCTGTACTATGGCAAATTGAATCAAAAGATTTAAGGAACAAACCTAGTTTCAAAAAATTCCACATATATATGTGAAACAATTGATTACAGCAAATTACCCATTGCAAAGACATATGTCCCTAAACAAATTATTCATTCAAAACATTGTCAGTTATACAAAGTTCAGTGAGGTTTAGAAATTTATTATGTCTAGCAGGAAGTTTTAGTTTCTGTAACTTATCATAAAGATAATGTAACAAACCTTTTATTGGAACTTTTGTGAAAAGTGGATTTACATCAAAATTGATAATCCAACAAGAAATGTTGTGATTTTTAAATTGTATTAACAAGTCCAAGAAGGAGATGGAATGATAGAGATAAAGATGTTTTGAATGTTCAGGTCGAGAATATGCATGTAGAACTGGGGTCGGCAACCTTTGTCATGCATGCTAGACTTGGCACACAGAGTGCTTGCCTATGGCGTGCCACATGATTCGAAGGAGCAAAGAAAAAAGTTAAACAACAAAATGATGAGAGATAGAGAGAGAGAGAGGGAGAGAGAGAGAGAGAGAGAGAGAGAATGTGTATTTTACATCCTTACTTTTATCATGGTTTGACTTTTCTTATGATTCTAAAATCTGAATAATTCTTTCCTATGATACATTTTAGTTACAAAGAATACTAAATGCTACAAAAATATTACATTTATGTTTATGCATGTGCAGGAAAATACATTCTACTTTAATGACAATGGTCACTACATACTGTATAATTATGATTTCAATTTTCATATGCTATATAGTGCTGAAAAAATGACACCTGGCATGCAAGGTAGTAAAAAAAAATGGCATTTATTATAAACTGGCACACTACATTCAAAAGGTTGCCGACCCCTGATGTAGAGATTCCTTGCCCGTCATGGTTTTGCCAACCATAATTTTGTGTTTACAATTAGAATTATGTATACCATTTCACCAACCACTGTATCAAGTTTTGAGTATCCATGGTTTTCCATAGCACCATCACAATATTATCCATGCATCAGGCAAGTGTGAAGTGGCCGTGGGCTGTATGTGGCCCAGCCTATCAAACCATCATTTTTAGGGTAGGCAGTTCTGTTAGGACAGTTGATGAGACAGCCTTATGTATGGCATAGATGGCTGGATTCTTTGCAGGAGTGCAGAGGTGCATAATCATTTGACATACTGCCAATGTATTATTACCTTACAGTTTTTTACATTGTTTCTTTGTACTTTTATGGCATAAGCATGTTTTTCTCCCTGAAATTTTCGTGATTGGAACTAAGGTTAGTTTGTCAAGGGACATTGCTAACCCCCATTTTCCATTGGTTCTGTACATTGTCAACCATGATTTTGCCCCTAATAAGTCCTGTACCTTGCTGACTGTGGTTTTGCCAGTGACAGTCTTCCAGTAATGTAACCCTAGTGGTTGGCAAGGGACCTCTATTTATTTATTTATATTTATTTATTGTACTTGATCACTGTTTCCCACAGGAGGGTGAAAATCATGCATGGGTTAGAGTAAATGGAAATAGTGTGGTATAAAGGGGTCAACTTGCTGTCAGTGGACTGAATCAGGTCATGTGCAACGTCCGGGGTAAACCATAGAAAGGTCTGTGGGGCCCAGTTTTAGGTAGGGAACTGTGGTTTTGGTGAATTACACATGACAGTTAGAGAATGGATGTTAGTGGATGCATCCTTTCTTCATCTATTCCTGATGCTACCTTACTAACGTGGAAAATAGTGATCAAGTATGAAAAAAAATGAAAAGATTCATTTTTCTTATTTCTGTTTTACTTGAACGCTGTTTCCTGCATCAGCGAGGTAGTGCAAGGAAACAGACTAAGGAAGATCCATCCACTCATATCCACACATGTATACATACATGCACATATATGCTCAGTAAATGCATATACATACCAACATACACATGCATATACACATATAAACATGTGCATATTCATACTTGCTCACCTCCGTCCATTTCTGATGCCACCCTGCCCCACAGGAAAATAGCATCGCCGCCTCCTGTGTCAGCAAGGTAGCGCCAGGAAACAGACGAAAAAGGCCACATTTGTTCACACTCAGTCTCTAACTGTCATGTAAAATGCACTAAAACCACAGCTCCATATCACATCCAGATCCCACAGACCTTTCCATAGTTTACTCCAGACGTTTCACATGCCCTGGTTCAGTCCATTGACAGCAAATTGACCCCAGTATACCACATCGCTCCATTTCACTCTATTCCGTACACGCCTTTCACCCTTCTGCATGTTCAGGCCCCGACTGCTCAAAATCCCTTTCACTCCTCCTTCCACCATCCTTCCACTTCCAATTTGTCTCCTGCTTCTCCTTGTTCCCTCCACCTCTTACACATATATCCTCTTTGTCCACCTTTCCTCACTCATTCGTTCCATATGTCCAAACCATTTCAACACACCCACTTTTGCTCTCTCAACCACTCTCTTGTTATTACCACACATCTCTCTTACTCTTACATTGCTTACTCAATCAAACCATCTCACACCACATATTGTCCATCCACCCTTCTCTGTACAACTCTATCTATAGCCCATGCCTTGCAACCATATAATACTATTGGAACAATGATGCCTTCAAACACACCCATTTTTGCTTTTCGAGCAAATTTGGTCTCCAGCTTCTCCTTGCTCACTCCGCCTCTGACATATATATCCTCTCTGTCAACCTTTCCTCGCTCATTCATTCCATATGTCCAAACCATTTCAACACACCCACTTCTTACACATATATCCTCTTTGTCCACCTTTCTTCACTCATTCATTCCATAAGTCCAAACCATCTCAACACACCCTCTTCTGCTTTCTCAACCACACTCTTCTTATAACCACCCATTTTTTGTTCTATGTTGAAGGCTCCAGTCACGGACAAAAGTCCACATCAAGGCCGGGCCCTAATTGGAATATAGAGAGAATTGAGAA
>JAYMFT010303967.1:0-10207 GCA_038088735.1 Panulirus argus | reverse complement strand
TCTCTCTCTCTCTCTCTCTCTCTCTCTCTCTCTCTCTCTCTCTCTCTCTCTCTCTCTTCTCTCTCTCTCTCTCTCCAAGTTTTCACCCACCGGGGACACGCTCACGTCACCCGCGAACCCGCCCAGCAGGACGTGCTCTCCCCGAGGGAGGCAGGGGAGAGTGGAGAAAGAGTGCTGGGGAGAGGGGGGGGGGAGGAGGGGAGAGAGAGAGAGGGGGAAGGGGGAGGAGGGAAAGTTCAGGAAGTGGAGGGAAGGGCTGTGGAAGAGGAGGGGAAGAAGGTGGGAATGGGAGGGGTCAAGGTAACGTAAAGAAGGGGAGAGTTGATACGAGGGAAGGAGGCCGAGATGGAGAGACTGGTTTACAGAGAGGGAGTGAAGGAGGAAGAGAAGGAGGGAGGGAGATGGAGACACAGCATGCATGAGGAAAAGAGATAAAAGAAAATGGATGAGACGATGAGAGTGAGAGAGAGAGAGAGAGTGTAACTAAATCCTTTCCTGTTTCCTTCACCTTAATTACCCTAATGCCCTAATTATCATTAGGAGTTATCAGTCTGCTATGGCTTTAGTGTTCCCATCACCGATAATGTCACCAACACAAACACCAGCACCACACCATCACTGCCACCACCATCACTCCACCATTGGCACTGTCTCCACCAACAATCCACCATCACCAATGTCATCTGCTCCACTTCCACCACCGCCCCTGTGAGCACCAATTCACCACCACTGCCACCAGCACCAACACTTTACCTCCAACAGTGTCGACACCAGTACTCCATCATCAGCACCATCACTGTAAACATCAACTCTTCATCACCACCACTAAACTTACCAAAACTCCACCATCACCAACATCTCCAACACTCCACCAACATTGCATCACGATCGTTAAAAGGAAAGAAAAATAAAACCTCTCCACCACCAGTGTCAGCACCAACACTCCAACATTATCAGCGTCACCAACACACCACAGGAACCCCCACACCCACCACAACCCCAAGCGCCACCTCTCCACAACCCCGATCACAACCTCACCACAACCACCGCTTCAACAGAGCCACAACCACCGCGCCCGTCCAAGCACCGGTACCACAGCCGCCCCGCAGAATATTATACACCTGTTAGCACCACGCCGCCCCGCCGCCCACCTTCCCCCCCCCCCAAGACACCCACCCAACCTCCTCCCCACCCCAGGCCCCCTCCCCCCACTTCCAGGCAGCACGCGCGGCAATCAGTGACGGCAGCCAGCCACACACGCGTCCCCTGAGGCGCCTCCGCTCGCTCACCACAGCCACGGACGACCCCACAGCACCGCCTCCTCCTCCTCCTCCTCCTCCTCCTGCTCCTCCGCCTCCTCCTCCTACTCCAAACAACCACTCTCTAACCACCTCCCTCTTCCCCCACTTTGAGATCAGATTTCAGCAAACGATTCGGTTCAAGACGGAAAACACGTTTCATCTGTCGCTGAACTCATAATTCAACTTTTTTCAGCGTCTCAAGACTCGAACCTTCTCCACGGAGTAAACCGCTACTGTCTTGGACTGGGGTACTTCGCCCATTCAAACTTTCTTACAAAATTTCCATTGCAGTAGAATCTATATATATATACGACACGACGCTCCCTCTATATTGTGCAGGAGGGAGAGGTTAGGTGTGGGAGGGTACCTTCCACTTCCTATCGTGTTTCTATCTCTATAAACGAGAAACTTGGGAAACTATTACTATCCTTCGACAGATAACCTGGCCTTGGACCATCACGTCTTCTGTGTTACCTGTTCCACCCACACATACTCTGGACCTGACACACACACAACAGGCATTCCAAACACGTCTTCCTCCTCGGGGAGGTGTTCCACCCGCTCTGGTGCCCCCATCGCCCTCCTCCTGACTGTACTCCACACAGAGGTCTTCAACCTACTGTAATCCCCCGTCCCCTGCAATCATGGGCTTCCTCCTTCGTCAGCGCCTCCTGCAGTAACTCAAAACAATGCTGCAGGTTGCCCTCAGCCCTCCCTTTCCTATCATGTCTTCTATTGACCATCTTCTGCTGTCACATTCACCACAACACACGCTTGCGGGAGCGCAAGTTATAAGTTCCAACATTGATATCAAGCTCTGAGGAAGGAAAAATAATTTTGCAGGAATAACTATCAAGATATCATCTCTCTATGTACCTCGATATATACAAGAAAAATAGAAGACAGAGAAATCTAGTAGGATCCAAATATCATCACAGGGATGGAATCAAAATCGTCTCCAATTTACTGGACGTCAGGTGTGGTTCCCGTCACCTACCTGAGCGAATACATCCGAGGCTCAGTTTACCGTAAGCTGTGTCCTCTGGGTGTAGCTGGGTGTAGACACTATACTAGTGGTCTGTGCCCTGTGGGTATAACTGTTCTCTGGGTGTAGACAATAAGTCAGTATTCTGTGTCCTCTCAGTGTGGACATTATGCTGGTGTTCTGTGTCCCTTGGGTGTAGCTGGGTGTGGACACAGCTCGCTGCTCCCCGAGTGTTTACTCCTAACGCATGAAGACTGTATTTGTCTGGCCAATTTTCCGTAAGCCTCCCTCCATAGCTCCTTCCCATTTTCTTTCCATTACTTCTCTTCTTCCCTGCATCTTTTCCTTTCACCCACATTTCCCAATACCGTCTTCCTCTTTGAGTCAAACTGTATTTAAGGGTATGTTAAGTAAACACAACTCTCTCTCGTGTTGATTTACTCTCTCATCTCAGGTTGAAAAATATATTGGGTTGCATTCGGCAACAAGAGAGTATGTTTACGGAAATGTGAACACGCCTCAAATATATGTGTCATGTATAGATAACGCAACACCCTTACGATGAACGTGTCATGCATTACGGGCGTGAATGAATGTACGTATACTGGTAAGTGTAGCGACGCACTGAAATATGATGCAGAACGTTGGCGAAGGCACGAAGTCCAATACGACTGGTGTGGTGAATTGTATAATACCTTCCACAGACTCGGTAGTTAATCTTCCCAGGACTGTAGATAGATTTGCAGATGAAGTAAAGAAATCTATTACGTCTTGATAATAAAGCATAAGAAAAATGAAGATGAAAAAAATATATGCCCGTAACTATTCCTGCCTATAGATCGAAGGGAAGGTGCCTCTGGTTCAAGACAAGGAGAAAACCAGGTTCGATCCCTGAAGAAATTTAGTGCCAAATCAGCCAGGAACCTGGCTAGGCTGTATGTGACACACGCCTTAGTGGATCATTCCATGTAGAACTTCACTGAAAGTACATGGAGCAGTGTGATTGTGGGTGTAGGCAGTGGGTAGTGTAGTGATGACAGGTGTCGGCAGTGGGTAGTGTAGTGATGGTAGGTGTAGGCAGTGAGTAGTGCAGTGGGGGATGTAATAAGAGTTGTTTATGGTGGGTGTAGAGTGTTTATAGTGGCTACCAGGTAGTATAAGATCGTAAGTGGTCTGAGCGTAACATGATGAAGGTGTAGACATTGTGTGGCGTGGAGCTTCCGTTTCGATATTCATAGCGCGTCTTGTGTTGGTGTAGGGAGAAGGCTGGTGAGGTGTACGGTGCGGGGAGTCGGGTTCCACACACTCAGGGAAGGTGTCGGACGAGGTGTAGAGTGCGGGGGTCGGGCCAACACACTCGGGAGGCAGGAAGTGGTGGGGTCGTCCGAACGCGAACGCCACCCACACTGTCATCTCGCCGTCTTCGGACGCAACCACTACCAGGCAGCTCCCCAGGAGTCACTCTTACGTCAATCCTTCATTGATCATTATCATCATTAATCCTTTATCGGTCATTATCATTAATCCTGCGTTGATCATTATCATCATTAATCCTTCGTTGATCATTATCATTAATCCTTCATCGATTATCATCATCACTAATCCTTCATTAATCAATATGATCATAAATCCTTCATTGATCATCATCATTGATTTTCCTTATATGTACTCGAAGGACATGAGCCTTAACCACCACGGATTACATGGATTAAAATCTGAAGGATATTGGAATTAGAATCAGTCATTATAACTACATCAAAAAAGAATGTAAACCATCAATCAACTCAAGATTCATGGGTGACTGTGGCCCAAATGGGCAACAGATTCTGACACCGATTCATTAATCGGGTGAAACGGACGTGTGGAGTCCCCCTATGCAGCGGCGGGTGTTCAGCCACGTCCTCACGGTGCCGAAGGGCAGGGCAGGGGACGTCCTCTGGCAGGCGTCTTGAGCAACACCCGGAGGGTCGTGTCTGTGGCCACGCAGCTGGACTGCACTAAAACTCATTTCTCTTCTCTTTTTACGATCTCGTTTCGAAGCACATAAAAAAAAAATATTCAGACCATTTTGTTTTGAGTGAATATTTTTTCATCTATCATTTTCTAAGGACAGACGCAAGAAAAGTTTGATTTTATATTCCTTACGGAAGCAGCAGCTCCCATTGTCTGTCGATGGACAGACAAACGTACTTACGCCACGGGTCGGATTCGAACCCTGGACAGGGAGCCTGAAGTCAAGGGCATATACACTTGTTTTCGAGCGTCTGCTTTACCTTTTTAACGTTCGTGTGGTTGAGGTAGCCAGATGCCCCGTACAGGGTTCGAATCCTACCCGTTTCCACATTGTTTCTCTCATTTTCTTCTCAGGTTAAAAACACTTACGTTTTAACTCTGTATCTGTACATGGGTGTGCGTCTCTCCATACACACACACACACACACACACACACACACATACACACACACACACACAAAGCCACTTACATCGTTTCTCTAGGTATAAGTACACTTACACACTTCCCCGTCTGTGCTACACTTACAACCACACACTTCGCCGTCTGTAGATACACCTACACCCACATACGTCGCTGTCTGTGATGTGTATACACCCACAACCACACAGCTCTCCGTTCATGGTACGCATAAACCCATACACCTCATCATCTGTGGTACACCTACACTTACACACACACACACCTCAACGCCTGTGGTACACCTACACACCCACACAATACACGACGTAACCAGACTATTCCCAGTGCTCCAGCTAAGTACGTACGCCAAGGGGTGAGAAGGCGTTTAAGAACGTCTCTTTGTCAGTCTGCCTGTCTGTCTTTCTGCTTGGGTCCCCCTGAATTCAAGTCCGCAGCGAAAGGGGTAATAGCGCTCACAATTATTTCAGAATTCCGCCTTGCTTCCCGCAACTGTGATCTTCTGAGGCAAAGTGGGCCCATCATAAGATCTTTGACTTCCTTGGTCAGAACGTGGCGTCGAAAGAAAAAAAATAAAAAAGCCACATTACGCTTTATGAAACGTGAGCAGATGAGTCTTTTCATCGTCAGTTCCTGGCGCCACCTAGCTAACGCGGAAAACGGCGAGCAAGAATAGAATATGAAAAGTCCTGGTGTTGTCCAAGACCTCTCTATATACTCCTTCAGCCCAAGGCTGCGCTACTTCTGTAGCAGGGATATGAAGAATCCTTTTGAATAAAAGATGACGTTTCATTGGCGGTGTAACACTGAGCAGGCAGAGCCCGGTAACACCTATATATACATATAAACATATATATACACACGCCTCATCCTAAGACAAGTACTCGTTCTATCGACCAACCCTTGGAAGAGGATGAACAGATGGGATAACTGTGGACCGGCTGCCGCGACCAGGATTCGAGCCAATGAGGGTTCGACCCCTGGGCGGCCCGTGAATGCGTCACGTCCAGCAACGCTAACCGCTGCACCACGGGAGTTAACTGTGAAATCCACCAACCATTCATCTAAATTCTCCAAAGTTTTAGTTTTCTACATAAGTTCAATTGTTTACATTCCCTCCCTTACCTCATAAATCTTTCCCAACTCTCATTCCTCTCGTTTGTACTCTTTTCCCCTCTTTAAGTCTTCGCATACACGTTTATTAGTCTCCTGTAAACTTCAGTCTTATTCCACGTACATCGCTATACGGTTGACAGGTCTATATGAAACACTCTTCACAACACTAAACGTAACAAAGAAATGTCTCACAAAATTACCCTGCGTCCACAACCCAAACTTCGAATCCTAATGGAAAGAAATCGTAAATCTAGTTCTCCCTGACTTCCCAAGGTATATGCACAGTCCTGTAGGAGAGGAAGACCATCCACAGTGTCCCTTGCTCCACCTACCACGAACCACACAAGGCGGTGCGACAGTCTAGACCTGGCGTCCTTGGCACATCCAAAGCAGCTGACATGGCGAGACACAAGTGATCCTCACCGACCTTCCCATCTCTGGCTTTTCTGCCACTCTCTGTTCTCTAAGCCATTATTAGTAACAAAAGAGAGGAAAAAGACATGGAAGTGATAGTCAGAAAAATGATAAAACGCGCAATGCGATGCTTAACTGGCCATAATAAACCAAGCGAATTTTTTAGCTGTCATGAACAGAAATGTAAACTGGGAAGGTGAAGGCAAAACACTTGTTCATTCCAGCGTTCTAGACGGACCTCACATTTGGAATACACTGTTCAGTTCTCGTCATAAAATCTTTGAAAAAGACGAAGAGAAGCAGGAGCGAATACAAAGAGGTGTAACGAAACTAGTTCTGTTAATTAGGGATTAACCTTATAAAGAAAGAATCAGAGATCGCTAATTGATTTCTTTCAAAAAGTGCTAAACTCCGAGAAGATCTATTCGTAGCTTTCTGGATACTCGTAATACGATACTTGTGATATAATACATGATTTCTGTTCGGGAGATAGAGACACTCTGACTAGAAATATCAGTGTGAGATTAAGTGGGAAAGATGTGGTAAAAACGTGGACAAATGCTCCTTCAAGCGGCAGAGTTATTGAACTACAGGAACAAGCAACCATCAGGTATCGGCAAAAGTGAAGACGATCATTACGTTTATATCAAAGCTTCACAAATGTTTCAGTGAGTTATCAGTTATCAGTAAACGAACCTTTTCATCGAGAACGGCGATACGATACGTAATACCTGCATTTCAACTTTTTTTTTTTTAAATGACCGGCTAAAATTCTCCCTTCCCAGAGTAACCGGCAACCGAAATGAGATCAGAATGTTTCTCCATTCATCCTTTCCTACTGAATTTCCATGACAGTATACCTTATCTGTACTACATGATATTCCACATGGAGTGGTGGGTTGGGGAGGAACCTTCTCATTCAATATTCTCTCTCCGTCGTTATAGACTGGTAATACAGGTTACTGTTATCCTCCGGCAGATAACCACTTCATAGACCACTGAGTCCTTTGATATAATCTCTTTCCCCAAGATTCTTTCCAGTCATCGCCTGAGCCTCCTCCTCCTCCTCCTACGAGACGGTTCGGAATGAATCCACTAATCTGTCCCCCGCCACCATCACCTCTTGATGCTTGGGGTTCCTCTTCCCCTTGTCCCAGTTCGACATCACAGCCACACTGAAAACCATACGATCTCGAACGAGCCCATGCCAACCACTGTCAACATCATTAGGAATCATTGGTTAATCATTATTTATTATCATTATATTATCATTATTATTATTAGTATTAGTCATTATCATTATTATCGGTCATATTTATCATGATTACCATTATCATCATTATTCTTATCATTTTACCATCGTTATCATCATAATCATCATCAATATTATTACCGTGCCAAATGCAACTAATTCCCGAAGCTTTTCTTACACGAGAAACATGAGGTGTGATGAATTCCTCACTATCGCCAGCGCACTGGCTGTCACCTACACATGCTCCAGATGTATACGATGCCTGCAGGATTCTATTCAGGAAGCTGGCGAGAGAGAGAGAGAGAGAGAGAGAGAGACTGTAACCTAACAGAGTACAAAAGGAAATTTTGCAAAGGCTGGCAATAAGCCCAGAGCGAATCGTTTACAAAGTTTATTTGCAAAACATGATTTATTATCACAGTCGAAAATGGAACAATGATGCTTTGACTTACAAAATAATGCTCGCCTACGAAATATATATTCTCACAGGATCAGTGCCATTACGGGAAACAAGAAAAATACATCGAAAAATACTATGACAGAAGAGGGGAAGAACAGCTGATATTATTCTTTCGTATAAACTACAACTTTTTTGGCCTAAAAAATCAGTATATATATATATATATATATATATATATATATATATATATATATATATATATATTTGTTGAACCCTTGACATAAAAACCTATAGATCGTGATTGTCACACATGTGATTATGATCACCAACAAACAACCTTCATATCACAGCACAGCTTCGTCTAGGTTGCTGTAAAACAGATTAATTCTGAATATTTATTGTCTTACACAAAATCTGTATCGTAATATTTACGAACTAAGGCGTGGAAGAATGCGTCCTCCACTTGGCCCGGTTCACAGTGAAGTGGATTTGTATCGTGTCATCACTCAGCCAACAGCATTACAACCTCAACCCACTGTAGTCGCCTCAGGACCGTCCAAGTTACACATATATCAACGAGATTATTCAGATCACTCAGCTCAACGCACCGTTCTCAGATGACACCAAAAATCAGTCAGCTCATCCAAGGTCACTTATCTCACCAGGGCCGGGCAACCATCTTGGAAGACTCGTATATACACTGGGCTCAGCGAGACTACCTAGCTCTCCAGGGCTACTCAGCTCACCAGGGGCGCCACATCCGTCTCATGCTCAGGTCGTAAGGTTCTTCGTCATCTACTTCGATCTCTCCTTCGTACTCTTCGTCAGTATCCATCTCTTCCTCGCTATACACCGCCTGCAGCTGGCACGGGTGGTGGAGCGGGGTCTGTGGCGAGACGCTGGGCGGCGGCGTGGGTGGGATGTGGGCGGCGTGGGTGGGATTGTAGTAGGTCATCACGGAGGGCGAGGGTTGTCCTTGGTCACATAATGCCCTCGGGTCTGGAGGGTGTTGCGTGAGCGTGGAAGTGGATGAACACTGGGTGAGGATGGAAGTGGGTGGGTACTGGATGGCTATGGAGGTGGATGTGCAATGATCTGTGGATGTAGGTGGGTACTCGGTCGATGTGAGTGTAGACGTGCTCGAGGAGTGAGTGGGTATGAGTGGGGTAGGTGGGTATTGTGTGGATATAGGTGGAGTTGGTGGACACTGGGTGAGTTCAGGGGGAGTAAGTGGGCACTGAGTAGATATAGAGGGTATAGGTGGGCACTGGGTAGATACAGGGGGAGTAGGTGGGCACTGGGTAGATACAGGGGGAGTAGGTGGGCACTGGATGGATACAGGAGTAGGTGGGCACTGAGTGGATATAGGAGAAGGTGGGCATGGAGTGGACAGAGGTGGAGTAGGTGGGCACCGGGTGGATAGAGGTGGAGTAGGTGGGCACTGGGTGGACAGAGGTGGAGTAGGTGGGCACTGGGTAGATATAGGTGGAGTAGGTGGGCACTGAGTGGATAGAGGTGGAGTAGGTGGGCACTGGATGGCTATAGGTGTAGGTGAGCACCGAGTCGATGTAAGCGGAACAGGTGGGCATTGGGTGGACACAGGCGTAGAATTTGGTGAGCACTTTGTCAACAGACTTGTGGTGGTGGGCGAGCACTGGGTAGGCAAGGGCGCTGAGGTGGACGTGGCTGACGAGGTATTGGGACACTGGGTCGCTGCCGTGGAGGTGACGGCCGAAGACTCGGAAGGCGATGACGAAGGATTCGCTTGACAATGAGAGGAGGACGGGTTAGGCTTGGCTGATCCCACCTTGCAGTCCTGAGGCAGGAGAAGACTGGGGTCAATCCCCCCCTGCACGAGGAATGCCACGCCCCCCGTAGGGAGGCGGGTGGGCACTAATGTCAGCCGGGGTCCTCCTTCCCTGCCGGTGCCACCCTCAGTCTTGACGGCCGGCGGGACAGGTGCACCAGAGAGTCTCTCCGAGGCGTCCTTGCTTGGAAGGTGTGTCTCTTCAGCGTCTGGGTGTGGAACGGGCGGCTGCAGCGTCTGTAGGCACGCCTGCAGGTGCGTCAGGAGGCGCTCTCTAAGCGCCTCCTTCCCCGCCTTGCCCAGGGCTTGCTCCACGACGCCCATGCATCGGGAGAACCCTTCCTTGTAGCTGCTGGTCGGGGAAACAACGCCGTCTCCGTCTGCGTCAGGTTCTGCGTCATTCTGCGTCTTGAGGGTTTTGATATGCTTGACGGTGAGCTCGAGAATGTCTGCCTTCTCCAGCTTGGTGGGCTTGCCTGCCTCCGTCTTCACCATGTGGGC
>JAYMFT010303956.1:0-10207 GCA_038088735.1 Panulirus argus | reverse complement strand
CGGGCACACCTTTCACCCTCCTGCATGTTCAGGCCCTGACCGCTCAAAATCCCTTTCACTCCATCCTTCCACCTCCAGTTTGGTCTCCCACGTCTCCGCGAAGATTTATCTTAGCAGTATTCTCACCTATATGGATTCATATCAGCAGTATTCATGCCTATGAGGTTGCAGATGCATGTTATACGAAACTACAAAGGCCGCATACTTCCGCAGTGTTAGTGAGTCGTCACACATCGCCAGCGCGTCGCTTTATCTAGTTCACCCGTCGTGATGGATAATCATTATTGAAAAGTCCATAAATAAACTTAGAGTTTGGTAAATTCTAAGTGGCTTATTCTTATATTGATCTTACATATGAATATATGGCCACTTTGCTGTTAGAAAAAAATTTATACTCCTGAATTTCATTGCAACATTTTATAATTTTTGACAATATTCATTCACTCTAGTGTAGCAGAACATGTAAATGAGACTTCTCTACGGCCATAGCATGAGAAAAAAATCTACTCGAGACGGTTGCAACATTTGCGTGGTTTCGATAAATCACATATATAAACTTACCTAACCAAACACAACTAACTTAACCTACCCGGAGTGCATTAAAACGAGTGTAGAGTTGGCAAAAATTGAAATAAATCATTGAAAGATGACAGAAATTATCTCTAGGTCACAGGATCATTCAGTAATGACGAACCAACGAGGTTCCGGTGGCATACGCACAACAGAGCCCATTAACAGAAGTTTGGCCCACTTACCTAATACTGAGGACAATCAGAGGCGTATCTTGCACAGGAGCTCCACAGTACATGGGATGCAGCTGGGTTGCGTGAGGCAACACTGGTAAGTCCGTAGCCGTCACCTTCACCCCTCACCAGAATAATTCTGTTAACAGAGAGAGGGACCTAGATTCGCTGACTATGAATCAAAGACTCGAGTTTCACAGCGGTTCCGATACGATCATGATTCGAATATGAGAGCTATAAGCTCGCCAGTGGACCTTCAAGACGTTTGTCAGTGACTGTACACATATCAGCGCGTGCACATCGATGAGCTCACCTGCCATTTTAAGTGTGCACGCCTCAGTAATTGGCTGTTCCTCATCCCTTGTTTTTGAAAAACATTACCCAAGCATGAAGCCATTAATCTTTGATATATTCCATTTATTAGAGTTTTTCATTGTATATAAGGAAACCTTCCGTTTTATTATCCCTTTTCTGTCACATTAGATCAGGAACCTAGTCATAGGTCATTAGATCTTGTGTGTTTCATCTTCCCTATGTATTCACAAGTACAGTATATTATTACATAGTTGTTGGTGATTTGTACTGGCGATTCATATTCTATGACTGGTAAATCTGAGGAAGTGCTAAGTGGATAAAACGGTTCGCTTGATCTGTAACTCGGGTGGCTCATTCTCCAGCTAAGCCCACTTCACATCGAAGTCCCTTTTCTGTACAAAGGTTTTGATCTGGCGAAAATTTACGGAACATCCGGCTCACCACTGAAGCACGAGTGATTTATTTTTTTTTTTAGCTTCATTTTCTTCAACTCTTTATTTCAGTCAAATACACCAGTCATTTATTATCGTTTCCTATGAAGGCTTCGCTGCCAAACTACACACCAAGATTAGCAACGCTACCATACGTCCAATGTTTTAAGTTTCTAAAGTTAAGTTTACTCATACTAAATACAATAGCCCCTGTAGCGATGATTAGCATCATTTCATATCTAAATTTCAAAATTCTATTAAAACTAAGTTGAGCTTATTACCTTTAAATGTTATCATTGTAACGTTAGATGGGACATATTCTAGTCGTACAAATCTACTAACATGCAGGCACAGGAGCGACGGAGGCGCTGAAAGCCTTAGTGTGGTAATCCCACACCATTGAGAGTGTTGTACAGTTTGTAGGCGCTAAAAACATTTGTGTCTTGTAAGATGACAGTATCAGAGTTACATTAATATTATGAGTCAAATAACAGCATCAGTAATGTCAGCTACCCAGCCACCGCCACCCAAGGCGCTTGCCTAATAGTGCAGGTCCTGTATGCATTATAAACGCTTCCGAATTTGGGTCTCAAGTTCTAGCTTGTCACGAGAGTTAGTTTTCATTTTTTTTTCTCAATGCTAACTTCGTATCAGTACTCAGTGAAACATACTCACTATTTTCCACATTGTAGAGAATTATGGATATTTGATTAAACGGATAGTCCTTATGATAATCCTAAGATTGAATCTTCAACTCGTAGGTCGCTGGGGTCTACCACTGATTGGCTACGTCCCGCTGACAATGAAGACCGTAGAAGAACAGTTGGACGACTTGTACAAGAAGTATGGTAACATCTATGTGTGAGTAGCAGATCAGTTCTGAGCACCAGCATGTTGAGTACGATACATTGTTAGAGACTACCTGGTGGAGCGAAGGTCGGCTTCCTCAGATGTCATCGGTAGGCCACGATGAGTAGTGACAATTGTATTCTGTTGGCAGTACGTGTATGTGATTACTATTTGTTTGTTAAAGGGAGAGAGAGTTTTACGCTCGTTTTGCATCGTCTCTTAATCTTGTTCTTATGAACTATATCCTTACTCCTATGAATTAACACACACACACACACACACACACACACACACACACACACAAAAGAAACAAAGAAATGATCCGTTTTTATGTAGCAGCAGAGGATTTTCATGAACGACAAATATTATATTCGCTGCGACTTCCGTTAGTTTATCTGAAATGATACTTAGAGGGATACGACGTCATCATACCAAACATAGAACCAGTTGGAGGCTGTAAAGATTTCACCATGACGCCTTGGAAGAAGTGAATTTTCCATCTAGGACTTGCAGGTACCGTCTTGAATATGTTTGTACCGGGGAGACCTCACAATTACTCCAAAGGTGAATATGAACGTAGCAGAACATAATTGCATAGATTAAAGAGTTTAAGCATGATGATCTCTGTGACTATGAAAGAGATAAGGTAATAGTTACTGAAATATATCAAGGTCCATATCTATAGTGAGAGTATGTGTGATCTTGAACACCTGAATAGTGTTCAATATTTTCTAATAGGTGGTTGTAATTTGACGTTGATAGTCATAATAACTAACCAACCAAGTACACCATTCTACATACACACATTATCTTGAGTATTGTCAAAGTATCTTGTGGGCTGCTATAGTACCTTGATGATGCAGGTGAGTGAAGGGGATTGCAGACGGGCAAGCAATATGGTCATGCAAGAGAATAAGGCTGTGGCTGAGCGTCTCTTTCAGCATATACAGGTGAACACTTTGAAAATTCTTCCCCTTTTGCCACAGATGGAGGATGGGGACTCAAGTGATGGTGTTTCTACACGACTACAAGCTGACGAAGACAGCCTTTGTTGGTGCAGACTTCATCGACAGACCTGAATGGAATTTGTTCAATTTTTTTGAAGAAATTGCTCTTGGTTAGTCTAAAGTTGTATTCCTCTTTTCTTTTCCTTCCTCCTAGCTATCGCTTACTGCTTGCTCCTGCCCTTTAGATCCTAAGTAACCCTCACCTCTCCCCAGTTCCCGAGATACAGTCTCTGAACTCCTACTTTCTACCCTCAAACTCCAAGCGTGGCTCCCATGCTAAGTCCCCATTCTCGGTCTCCTTCCCAAATCTCATCTAAAGCTGCTACCCACAGCCACATCCCAGCTTGGCCTTCATCCTAAGTCGCGACCTTAGCCCCAGTCCTAAACCTCTCTAGAGGCTAACTGTTTATGAAAGTCTGCCAGAGTAAAGACCTTCCAGTACCCTTTGAAGGACTGATAACAGAGGAAATTGATACAAATATAAAGAATACAAAGGAATTCAAATGACAATAGACCGCTCGGTCCTTTCGAGGATGTTTGTGATAGTGAGAGAGTTCACTCAAAAAGAAAGTGTAGTGGGCCTGCTCCACATGGGTTGTGTGTTTTACCAAACAGCACGACCAGAATCACTAAGGAGACTGCCAAAACGTACAACTCTCAATTCATTTAGGTGTAGTCTGTTCTTCGTAAACATATCAAGCTGCATGTGAAAACACTTCCGCAAGTTTACAAACTGAAAACATAAGTACAATAAATCATTCAATAATCCACTGTGGCCGAATGCCGTACTGAAGAGTTTGATTCCAGTGCCTGTATTGGGCAGTATTCCTGGAGACATAATGCTATCACTCTTGTTTCGAAAACGTGTGACACACTTTGATATTTCTACAGCGGATCATCGTCAATACCGCCACAGACCTCCGCAGCATCAGCAGCATCATCTACCCTGGCACCAGGGAAGAAAAAACGTTTAAGGTGTAAAGGGTTATTGGCGCAGACCTTCTCCAGCTGACCCCTGATGATAGAGTCACCGATTAGCTTTACTTTGTGTTCACTGTCCTCGACATCGTACAAAACCTGGAACCTATCTTTTTTGTCGTTAATGGCAACAAAGGCATACGTTTGAGGGGCTTAGCACCTCGCTGCACTCCTGGTTAAGAGACGAGGGATTAAATTCGGATATTTTAGACACCGTCTTGCGCTGCTCATGGTTTCAATGATATGCTGAACGAAATCTAACCTGTGGGTTAGAACATTTATTTTAACGATAGATACAGTCAGGTTTTCCCTCCAGGATCCGACCGTTTACGCAAATCCTGCAAATTAAAGGAGCTGCAAGATTAATGAAAATCTGGGCGCCAAACTTCTCACAGCTCACAAAACACCGCTGACTTGCGAGCATGCTGAAGCAATAAAGACAAATTCTATAATAAAGAAGATAAAGCCTTGTAAAAACGAATATATATGAACAATGTAATGAATATGGTCATCAACAATGCACGACTTCCTGGACTAACATCAGCAACGATTAAGGAGGAAAAATAACTGAGGTTATATACTGTAGTATGATTTCCTCGTCGACATTATATCGAAATCTAAATAGTAAGGATTTATCAAATGTTTAGGAGCTTATTAGTTGATTACCCATCAAGGAATGGTTAGCACGTTAATACTTACCTACACCCTCCCTGATGACTAGCCTTGCTTTAGAGGAGTGAACCACTTCAGTCCAGCGTAATTTGCAATTACCTGCTGAATCTTATTAATCACCGCCAACCGCTACATTTGAGTCAGTTTTATACAAAATGACAGATTTTATCTCATTCTAGATGCATGAAAAAGAAATCATTATAAACACGAAATATTTGTGTTATAATGGCAAACTATACATTTTCATATAGAAAAAAAAAGTTTATTGAAAGGAAATCTTGTGCATAACTCATCTGTTATACCTTATGTTTTCACGTTTGCTATTCCAGTCATGGTGAGCTATACACTATATGCACAATATTTGTTCCATACATGTGTGATATATGCGTTACTTTAGGTTCGTCAGTTTCAAAGAGACTTTTCCTACAATCGTACAAGTTTATTTAAATTCGATTTTGTTTTTACGGTGGGGTTTGACAAACCGTTTAACGTTTTCGTGAAAATACATAAGTCGTGTGACCTATATGTATGATAAAAGGAACTTTACTTTTGTACCTTAAACTCATTCTTGTATTAGCCATGATGACTGCCTTTCTGTCGTTGCAATAACCTGTAACGCTACAAGTATTTATGGCCACAAACATACCTACAGCCATCTAGGACGATAAGTTAAGATTTATCTTTGAACTTTCAAAGCTTTGTCAGAAGCGTCCAATTCATTTCTGCTGAAAGTCAGGCTAATGAAAAAAAAATTTATTTGTGAATAACTTTGGAGGTACCAAACTAGAACTTTTCCCCCTGGATTTCACCCACTTTTTTCTTCCTTTGATGTAAAGTCAGTTAGTCCATACCTTTGTCACGACCACGCGACAATCGGCCACCAGTCAAACCTTGTTCTCGAGTCATGTGATATTAGCCCCACCGTCTTGCACATTATCCAGGAACAAATACCCTGGCTGGACATACCTTGACTAGAATATCGAATTTCTTTATTTTGCACGTTTGATTCTGACATTAAATCCAAAGACATACAACTTTCCTTGACAAGTGGACGGAATATATTACTTCAGAGTTATCGGGAGCTGCCGAGATATAGCATAACCCACTAGTTTTGCAGGTGAACTGATGTATTGAGATTGGGTGCTTCGTTCAACGCACGCAAACACCACAGCTAGAATAGTGCGTCAGCCCCTGCTCGTACCACAAAGACTAGTCTTGTCTGTGTAGCTTCTGGATGTTAGCATGGCACCGTTGCCATAGTGCTTCTGTAACTCATGGCTCATCAAATCATGCTTAACTCACTCGCAAGATATTAGGAGAATTAAACTCTTAGGAGATATTTATCGAGTGAGTAACATTACGTTTACGAATGACAATGAAAATCGACGTTGTCATACCAATGGTAAGACCTTAATAACAAATGAAGGAAAGTAACATTTCAAATAACATTGCAAGTAGTTTTTCACAGTAAATCGTGTGCAGCTGCTTGTATGTGCTGGCACTGAATTAAGATTTTAGGATGTTACGAAAGTTTTCGCGTTGTATTGATAAGTTGTGTTGTATAATGTCTGACTGTGCCTGTAAATAAATGGAGCCACACACTAAGTGTAGATTCCATCATGAGCTAATTGCCTCTAGTTTGATTTGTGTGAAGGGGGTGCCAGGTGTAAATGCATAGGCACTTAAGTGAGCTTTTACTTTTCATTAGTGATGAATGTGCACTTTGAATAAAGGCACTGTTTCTCGTACAGTAACTTCTCTTCTACTCTGATGAAAAGACTATTCACATGCCAGTACCCTGTATGATTAAATCTATCACAGACTGAAACGTCAACAATATAACTTATCAGTAGGTATCAAAGTCTGTAAGTTAAGCTAGTGACTCTATCTGGGGTTCTTAGCTTTATCGAAAACAACTTTGACATCATCATATTCAAGATCTGGTTTATAAGGAAAAGGTCATTCCTTTTTTCCCCCTTACTTTACTGATACCATGGCTAGTTCGCTTAAGACATTCAAATGTGTCACTGTCATGTGTAGCATGCAATTTGCTAAATCTCTAGAAAGAGTGAGGAGACATCAATATCTGCTAGAAACTCTCTTTTAAAAGAACGTAAGGGATTTTCAAAGGTCCATACTATCATCTGTTGTCTTTACAACATGAGGAAAACATACGACTGTTGAGGCTCATGATTCTCTCTGTTAGAAGGTTCATAAGCATAGTTTTAGCTAAATTTCTTACTTCCTTTATCATGCACACAGGCGTCGCAGGAAGCAACGATTCTATATGGAAGAATAACCGACGATTCACCTTGCGTCAGCTGCGGGACCTGGGGATGGGCAAGTCCAAGCTAGTGGCGGCGGTGCAGGCCCAGGCCACGAAGCTAGTGGAGGAGCTGAAGAAGCAAGCTGGACAGCCTAAACCTCTCCCTCATGCCCTCACCGTTGCTATTGTCAACATCATATGGCAAATGGTCGGAGGTAAGGGATGACATTATCCAGTTCCTTGGTAGGAGGGAGAAGTTGCTATAGTTACGCTTCATTGTGACAGTTTAGTAACGATATTCAGAACGAAGCGTGGTATAACAGAATTGAAAGACAAGCTGATGATAAGGATGGAGAAACCAGTATGAAAGGAAAGGAGGCTCCTGAAATCCACGAAGCCTATACATGTGGGAAAGGCTGCAGGAATGTGTGTGCTGTATAGGCAAAGGAATGTGTGTTTACGATAGAAGAAGGCTGAGGAGTACAAGATTCAGATGGTGATTTAGGAATTGAGTGAGGAGTTTGATTGGAACAAAATGGCAAGTTAAATGAGTGATTAGTCGACACAGCACTAAAAAGAGAGTGGTGACTTGATGTGATAACATGGGATTATCTTTTAATACTTAACTGCTTCTCCTGCCTTAACGATGGAACGTAAAGGAGAAACGAACAACGACTCCATTTTCGTATATCGACTCTTTAACTATCAAGTTTAATGTGACGAAACAAGTGCTTATCATCCACAACCAATCGCTCAGACTACTCCATGATTTACACTGACCACTTCATGTCTCGATTCACCTCTTTTACGGCACGTTTTCCCCCGTATAAAGCAATAATTCATCTCATTTTATTCCGAACACGCCTCTCACCCTCTTGAATTCCAGACATCCCTTACCAGTCTGCTCAGCATAAAAATATTACATTTTTTACAAGACATTCTGAAAACACAGCCCGCAGAACTTTCTGGTGAGTTTTTGATCAATATATTTTTTATAATATTGTTATTGCTGAAATCTACGTTTACATTAGAGGATCTAAGCAACCTTGGAAGTAATGTAAAATCATCACTAAAAGGGAGAACTAAAAGATTCCTGGTGTCAAGGAGAGATTTGGGTTTAACTCTATAAATGATTTCTTTGCTAACTTAGGGATTTATCAGTGAAAGATCTAGGATACTTTAAATTGGATCCATAGACTATATCTTCTCAAACTCATCATCAATGAATTCCTAACTGCATATACGTAATGTCCAAAGGAATATCGACCGGAATGATAATAATTTAACTCTGTCATGTTCAGTTGAGTAATAATGAATGCATGAACAAAGTTTGGTGGGTTTTCTGTTTATGCTAAATTTAAACATGTTTCTATTCCTATGGATCATTCAATCTAAAAATGTTAGCATATAATTATCTTCCATTTCCATAGTAAAGTTGATAGAAGGTAGTAGATTGTTAAGTAGAGGGAGAAATGATGTGTGCCACAACAGGATCTTTCGTCACCGATGTTTACATAAAACCCACCAACCAAGGTAAATGCATGAATAAAATAAGTGAATGTACTCAGAATTACAAGAGGAGTGCATACGTAAGGAGAGCAATCAAAGTGTGCTCAACATGGCAACTTCTACACCAAGAACTTCGACATGTCCGGCAAATGTTAGTTAACAATGGATATTCAGATACTGAATTTGATACCATTGTGAACAATATGATGCGGCAATACCTTGTGGCAAACAGACAACCTCAACGTGACAGCATTAAAGTCTACTAGAGAAACACATTTACGACATTATATCGAAAGGACGAGAGAAGGTTGGATGAGATATTGTAGCCAGAAACTGCAAAGCGTTTGACGAAGACAAGGATATCAGTCTGATAATATAATATAACCCGAAAACATGTTCACTTGTAATGAACAACAATATGGTAGTTTGCACTGGAAGTTTGAATTGTTCCGATGAAACATTCGGGACTGTCAGACCCACTACATAAACTACGTTGGACATACAATTTGCACCCTGAGCCGCAGCCTCTCGCTCCACTTACGAGAACGAGGAATCAAACATCATGAGCAGAAGCATGGAACGAGACTAACGAGGGAGATTATAGTGAATAATACCAAAATCGTTAATAGCTGCAGTAATCGGAGGAGACTATAGATATTAGAAGCCATTCACATTAGAGAATGTCACCTGTAATCAACATCCAGACAAGCATGACCACCGCCATACAGCTCTTTGATGGCCCGCCAATAGGACGTACACGGATGAGACACGTCAGTGATCCGCCACAAGCTACCGATTCTGCCATCCTTTTACAGCAGGAACACGATCCCAGGTTAAGAAGATCAGGGAGAATCAGACAAGCCCATCCTGGCCTCACCTCCGCATCTGGACAGTAGCGGTTTCGCTTGACTTACATAGTGTATTTAGTGATGGATTTTCTATATTCCTACCTCGTGTAACACTGTTCTTCTGTGTTTTTCCTCAACCGTAAGTTTTGTGTATTTCTTTTTCCATATACTGTATTTAGATTGTTACTCATACTACCCTTCTTGAATTAGTTGTATTGTTTCGCTTTTTGTGTTTTCCCTTAGTTTTATGTGCTATGTACTGTGTTTTTCCGAGTGTGTTTTTAATTTTGTTTGCGTTTTCCACATTATATCCTGGTTGTGTGATGCAGTTTTTCTCTTTTTGTAGATTCATGATGATGCCTCTGTGTAGGAGAAAGCTTGAATGAAATAGATTATGAACTACGGACAACTTGTGTTTAAGCACCCACCTAATGATAGAATAATACTGGGAAAATTAGAGAAGATAGGAAAGAAGATTGATAACTCAAAATATGCTGTCGTATCTAATTTTATGTGTTGTTGATTGGTTGGTAAGAATATTCAATGTATGTTTGAGTTTTGGTGAAGTGCCTGAGGATTGGCGAAATGC
>JAYMFT010303945.1:0-10207 GCA_038088735.1 Panulirus argus | reverse complement strand
CGCCCTTAATCGATGCAAACGTGTTATCCGTAAGGCGATGCGTTCCTTTATTTAAAGGAAGTGCGATAACTTCTCGTCATTTACTGATAGGTCTTCTGGCCTTTAGTTAAGAGCAACGCCAACAACAACCGTCGCTTCACCTTTCCTTCACTTTACCGTTCTGACGGTACCATAGCTGTCTCTCCCGTAGACAAAGCAACTCTCTTTGGTTCTCGTTTCTTCTCTAACTCCAACATTCCATCACCTCCTGAGGCTCCTCCTCATAATCACTTTTCGAACTGTCCGAAAAGCGCTTCTCTTTCTGGACTCAAGCAAGGCTTATGGTCTTGATGGCATCCATCCCCGTGTACTGAAAGAGTGTGCCTTTGAATTTGCACCTGTGCTTGTTCGTCTGTTCCGTTTCTGTTTAAAAAACAGAACTTTCACTTCATGTGGGAAGAATGCTTTGGTACATCCCATTCCTAAAATGGGTGACCGTTCTAACCACTCTAGCTATCGTCTTGTTGCTTTGACATAACCACTTCCAAAGTCTTTGAACCCCTCTTCAACTCCCATATCCTCAGACATCTTGAATATCACAGTCTTCTCTCTGATCACCAGTATGGCTTCCGTAAGGTGAGATCAACTGGGAATATAAATTCCTGTCTTACTAATGTCTAGTCATCATCCCTGAAAGATTTTGGGAAATCATATATAGTTGCCCTTCATGCATCCAAATCGTTTGACAGGGTTTTGCATCGGGGTCTCATATCTAAGCTCCCCTCCTTAGGCTTCTCTCCCTCACTTTGCTCCTTCACATCTAACTTCTCTCTGGCCGATCTATATCCTTGTTTGTTGATGGATCCCCTTCTCTTCATCAACTGCTATGTCCCTCAAGGTCCTGTCCCCTATTTTTTCCCCTTTTTTTATTAACGATTTCCTTTTTTCTACAAATAGTCTAGTGCACCCATACGCTGACTACTCAAAACTGCATTCCTCCACATCCTTCAGTTGTGCTCTTTCTTCTTTCACTCGATCTGCATCTCGTCTCCACTCAACTTCAGTAAACTCAGAATTGGACAAGATATCTCAGTGAGGTAGACGAAATCTAGTTAAGTTTAATGCCTCCAAGACCCAGTTTCTGCCCATATCACTGTCGAAAATTCCCCACAGCTTTCCTCTCTCCTGCGACAGTTTACTCAGCGAACATACTTGGAATTATTGTAACATCCAGTTTATTTTGGAGACCCCACAGTACGGACTTAGCTAAGTTTGCCTCGAAGAAACTGGACTCCTCTTTAAGCGACAAAATTTCTTTGTTCACTTTCCCTCTTTTATAGATAACATTTTGGTTTTTGCTCCTGAGAGCTGGCTGCCTATGTGCTCCCATGACAAGCTAGACCACGCAGTACTCGGCAAGCTACTGCGTCACATGATGCTGTGTGTTCGTCAGCAGCTCAAGGATGGGCCGTTTTGACAACTGTTTCATTACCTAAACCTCGAAAACTTGGAACTCTCTACCCTCTCATGTTTTCCCAATAACTACGACCTGGCACAGTCTAAAAGACAGGTTTTTCACTTCCTCAAAAATTCGTAAATACCTTCCCTGGTCTCTTCTTTTTCCATTTCATTAACCCCTCTGTATTTCAATTAAGGCCCGGCCTTGATGTGGACTTTTGTTCGTGACTGGAGCCTCCAACGTGAAAAAATATATATTCCTTTTGCTTTACGTGGGAAATGACGACCACTGAAAAATTTTGAAACGGTGATGTTTCCAGAATTTTATAGAATGCGATTGTTCTCCATGAAACTTGAAATTTCTCGTATTAAACACACTTTTCTCTGTGGTATGTGTAGTTTGCCTCTGTGTCCCTTTGCTTATGTGCCATTGCTTGTCTGTCTGTTTGTCTATGCTTCTCGGTGTGTTTGTGTGTACTGTTGTAACGAGTCCCCCTTTTTTATAGCTTATATCGTTTTATTCTGACAATATCCATTTCTGTGTGTAGAAATCGATCACTAGACAGCCTCTTTGAGAGAGAAATTTGCAAAGCTGCTCATCTATGATACATTCCTAATATTTCCCATGTTGAAAGTACACATCAGATATATGGGAAAGTGGCTGGGATATATATAACAAAAGAACAAATAGTAGCGCATAACTCCAGGCATCGGACAATGCGCATAGATCTGGTAAATTGCAAATAATTTACAACGGTAGCGTACTGTATCGCTTAGCCAGAAAACGACAGATCAAGGTAGAACCCTGGAGATTTAGGGGGACTTTTTCAGAAAGCAAGAAATTACTAGATCTCTTGTGTTATATGAAACACCCACTCTGTTATCTTTAGCTGCTTCCTTGGTAAGAGTTGGTGGTAATACTGAATGTCTTTATTTGTTGGTAAAGTGAGGGGGTGTAAGATAACGTCTTCCTATGTTGGTAACATAGAGGGGATTACAAAGAGATTCTTGGTACATTTCTGAAGGGGAATAAAGACTGCGTCTTCACATATGTATGTACGATGAAAGGGATTTACATATAGCGTCTTAATATATTTCTAAAAGTTATGGAATTACAGATAACGTCTTGATACAGTTATGAGAATCGTGGGGTTAGATAAAGTGTCGTGGTGATTTGCTTCAGCTGTTCTTGAATGTGGATGTCTTGTGATAGGAGGCTACTGAGACCTCTTTCAAAACCTGCTTGGGTTGAGAGGTGTCCGTCTTGACCTTGTTGCTTGGTAATCCCAGGCCAAAAGTGTGTCTTGCTACAGGGATTACGATGTGAGTCATATTGAGAACTTAAGTCTCTGAAATATTTTTACGATTTTAGGAATATTTTTTTGTCAAACGATGATATCCTTGAAAATGACCTTAGACGGGGTCGTTTGTCGCCTAGCCTCATGGTCGTCACATTAGAGTGGGAGGGTCGTCGTTTCCTGGCCTCAGAGTCGTCACATCACAGACGAGGAGGTCGTCGGCTTCTGGCCTCCACTTTCACTAGTCACACACTCAGCCTCGACAAGGCCGGGCTGCAGGGGAGGGTTGGGGTTGGTGGTTGAGAAGGGGGCCGGGAGGAGGGGAGGTGCTCTGGGAAGGGGAAGAAAGTGGAAGGGGGTAATGGGAGAGAGAGAGAGAGAGAGAGAGAGAGAGAGAGAGAAAGCCTGGAAGGTCATCTACCTGTCTGTCCATCTATACCTATCTATCTGTCTGTCTGTCTGCCTGTCTGTCTTTCTGCTACCTACCTTTTTCTCTACCAGTCTCTGTATGTCCTAGCTGTCTGTCTCTACTTATCTGTCTATCTATCTATCTATCTATCTATCTTTGTCTATCAGTCCGTCTGTCTGTTTATCTATCTATCTATCTATTTACATCAATCTGTCATTTCAAACTGTTCCTATTTTCATGAGTTGGATCACGTGAGTTTAGAAGGGCTTAAACACGTGATTAATGTAGGCGAGAGAAGCGTTTATGGACACAACATCGGTAACGGCGAGGGAAACGTGGGCTGAGGAGAGCTGGAAGACACTGCATGGGGGGAGGGGGAGTTGAAGTGATGGGAGCTGCTGACACACATCCCAGTCATACGGAATGACGTAGGAGTATAGCGATCTGACGCGAAGAAGGAAAAGGCAGAGTTGATGATACATCCAGACGGAAAGATCGAAGCGCCATGAATGAACACGTGAGGAAGTGAAGAACGCAGGGAGTCAGTGAGGAACTGGCATGGAAAGCCTGCAGCGTCATGCTCGGAGTCTTCCACGTTATGAAGGAGAGTGAGGCAGCGTGACGGTACAGCCAGCGTGATGGCCCATCTGATAAGCTAGCGTGAGCCAAGGTGAGGGTATAGCCAGCACCTGGACACCAGGTGTGTCCACGTCGAGGACGACGGTGGTGAATACAACGACCATGAACACAACAACGACGCCACGAACGATGAACAAGCAGGTCGGAGGTGAAGGGGGAGTGAGCGGAGGGGAGGTAACTCACCGAGGGAGACGCCCAGTGTTGTGAAACACGTGGAGGGGCGGGACGAGGCGAGAGACGCAGGGGACCGGTGTGAGGAGGGGAACCGGGATTAGAATGTAGGAAAAAGAGACACACGGGTAGAGAAGAAGGGAATTAGAAAATGAGGGAGAAAGCGAACGGAGAGAGACGGATAAAAGAAAGGAGGGAAAGTTTAAAGGACACTTATCAGTGGCCACAAAAGACCCGGAAAGGTGAGTGTGACGACGGCGTCTCAGAAGCTATTTACTGTGCAATGAAGACAGGCAGGTGGCTCTCAGGACCGGAGAGGGGAGTGCAGGCAGTAAGGAGTGCGGGGAAGCTGAGAGGAGAGGCGGCAATGAAGAAAAAGAAAAGTAAGCACAAAAAAAATGACGTGGAGAAAAACTAGAGAATATTCGAAGAAAGTAAAAATGTAGAGATGAGAAGGGAGAATAAGTAGAGAAGACTGATGAATAGGTCGTAAAAAGTAGAAGTCAGTAATAGAGGAGGTCGAGGCGTCACCGAAGGGAAAGGATGTGACAGCGAGGACGTCGGTGACGGGAGGGTGGAGGCTGGCATGGAGTAGGGGGGATGGGGGAAACTGTGTGACCTCGTGTGGTGCGTCACGTAGGCTGGGGCGGATGCTGCTCTAAGGTCACCAGTGCTGCGGCTGGAGGCTCCGACCCGCCCTCACAAGCCACCTGGTGCTGCTGCTGCTCTGGCCCCCAGCAGGTCCGGGGGGTCAGGGAGGGAAACTGGGTGTCCTAGTGAACTGCGGTCCTTTTGCTAGGTCCAGTGGGGGTCCTAACCAGGAGGGTAAAGCTTTTTGGAGCATCTTTGCGACGCTGAGTCCTGGGGTTTTTAAGATGACGCGGGGCGATGTGGCTTTCCAGATGGGTGGAGTGTTGGCGGAAGCATCGGGATGAGACAATTGTGGGCGCCTGGATGCAGGTCTGGAGGCTACAGCAAAGGTGGAGGGTAAGACGCAGGTGCTAAGGAGACACGACAGAAATCTGGCGGCTCAATACGTGTTCCAGACCATTGTCACGTGAGAGGTGTTGGGGTCAGGAGGTTCTTCTGGTGTGAGCTGTACAGGCTGGACACAGGGATGCAAATTGTAGTGTAGATATGGGACCTGTGATATGGGTGCGAGGGCCATGACGCAGTTGTGGAGGCCATGATGCAGGTGTGGGAACAATTTACAAATGTGGAGGTCATAATGCAGGTGGCGGGGGTTGACTTAGGGCCATGATACATATGTGGAGGCCATGAAACACGTGACACAGATGTAGGGGCCATGGTGCAGGTGTGACAAGCTATGGTGTATGTGTAGTAGACTACGATACATGTTTGTTAAAATACGATATAAGTGTGATGGGGTACGATACAAGTGTAGCAGGATACCATAAATGCGTGGTAGTCTACGGTACATGTGTGGTAAGTTACGATACAGGTGTAGTGGGCTACGATGCAGGTGTGGTAGGTTACGAAACATGTGGTAAGCCACTGTGTAAGTGTGGTGGACTATGATACATGTGTGGCTTGCTACGATATAAGTGTGATGTGTTACAAGTGTGGTGGGGAACGATGCAAGTGGGTGGGCTACGATACAAGTGTGGTAGACTACGATGAAAAGTGTCTTACGCTGTGATGCACATGTGCTAGATTACGCTACAGGTGCACTAGACTGCGATGCAAGTGTGGCAGGCTACTAGACAAGTGTGGTATACTAAGATCCAAGTCCAATAGTCTACAATACAGGTGTGATAGGCTGTATTACAGGTGTGGGAGGCTACAGTATAAGTGTGGCAGGCTTCTAAAAAAGTGTGGTAAGTTCTGATATGAACTGGGACCACAACAAAAAGGTCAGTGCACAAGACAGAGATGTATGATCCAAAACTCCGATGTGGGCAGCACAAGACAGGTCACGACACAGGTTAAGGTGATCAGCACAGGTGTGGCGACCTCATTACAAATATAGAAACCATGAGACGGATGCGGGAACTATGGGACATGTGGGAACCACGACACAGGTTTGGAAACCACGACACGTGGTACAGGTGCGGTAACCACGACACAGGTGTGGGAACTATGACACAAGTATGGGAACAACGACACAGGCGTAGTGAAGGTGAGGGAACCACGACACAGACGTGGTGAAGGTGTGGGAACCACGACAAAGACGTGGTGAAGGTGTGGGAACCACAACACAGACGTGGTGAAGGTGTGGGAACCACGAGACAGGTGTGGGAACCACGACACAGACGTGGTGAAGGTGTGGGAACCACGAGACAGATGTGGGAACCACGACACAGATGTGATACAGGTGTGGGAACCACGACACAGACTTGGTGAAGGTGTGGGAACCACAAGACAGGTGTGGGAACCACGACACAGACGTGGTGAAGGTGTGGGAACCACGAGACAGATGTGGAACCCACGACATAGACATGATACAAGTGTGGGAACCACGACACAGACGTGGTACAGGTGTGGAAACTACGACACAGGCGTAGGACCCACGACAGACGTGGTGCAGGTGAGGGAACCACGACACAGGTGTGAGGCAACCAGCTGACTTGCGTCTTTGGCCGGCCGACTTTCCTTTTCGATTCCAGAACTCAGTGTTCTGTCGCACCGACCTGCTGGTTGCTGTCACACTGGTCCTGGGGATGCTGGTGTACTCAGCTGTCGCACTATCCCGTCTTTTGTTACTGTGTGAAGCTGTCGCACCGTCCCATCTGTTGTAGCTGTTTGTTATTCTGTCTCCAGCTGTTAGGCTTCAGTACTATGTCTGTTTCTCTGTCCATATTCCTTTCTTTATCATTTTCTCTGTTTCCATTTTTCATATCACGTGTTTCATACGTATCGTTCATTATGTTCACCTGTCCTTGTTCGCTCCTTATGGCAGAGTATGGGGGATATGATTATTCCCTTGGTGTACGCACATACCTATTCCTGCACAAATGCCTGTATATATATACATGTACCGTATGTGGGTATATTTTCCTTTCTAGACGATTAGTCAAGTGTTAATTCATGAACTTAGAACAGTATTCAAGTCCTAACGTGCGACTTTGTCATGGTTTTGTCAGGAAGTTGTGTACACCTGTGGAAGATTGACCTGCGCTCCCGAAGGGGAAGTCGCTTTCACCTTTGCTCTCTGAGTCATGAACCTTGAGGTGCACTGCGTCCCTCCCTCCCTCCCTCAGCCCCGTGCTCTATCTCCCCTCCGAAAGACACGATAAAATGACTTTTTTTTCCTTCACATCTTTTATGTGAAGGTATAACTTGGAAGACCTCTCTCTCCTGATTTCATTCGTATTCTTATTCTCGTTCTCATTCTGCTCTGGCTCTCTCCTCCCTGTTCTTCTTGCATCTTCAGTCTGACTCTTTATGTTCCTTGAACCATCCTGTATTTTCCCTCCTGTTTTCCTGTCGTGTTTTAGCGGTGCTGGTCAGAGGGCACGCACGGCGCGTGTGGTAACTCTGGATAATGCCGCTACAGTTTCCTTCCTCCGCCAATCCTTACCTTAGTCTCTCGCTCTTTATGTCTTCCCTATCGTCATCCCGCAGCTCATTTTCCTCTTTGATTTGTCTTTCTCTCCCTTGCGTATTTACTATCATCATTTTTTCCTCTTTCTGCTCCGTTCCATTTTCTGATTTTCCATTTAATCTCAGTTTTCCTTATGTTTGCTGCAGGTGAGCGCTTTCTCATTTCCTGCTGCTCTTCCTCTATCTCCTCTTACTCTCCTCCTCTTCATCCTCTCCTCCTCTTGCCTCGCTTATCTTCCTTCTGTCATGATCATGTCTTCTTTGAAGGACTGCAACTTTTTCTTTTCAACATTCAACGTACGTATTTCCCTTAAAAAGATAATGAAGATGCGTTTGACGTGACCCGTAAGGGTCAGGTCAAACGCATCTTCTTTATGTTCTCTGTTGTCCATAAGGGTTCGGTCAAAGGCCAGTAGTGTCCAAGTTGTAACGAAAATGAGTTAGTAGAGGTTGAGGTGAAGATGCGTCAGTCGAAGGTGAAGTGAATTTAGGTTTATCGAGGGTACATTGAAAATGAGCTCCTGTGTGTGAGTGAGATTGCACAGGGAGACAATACGTTCCCTCACGACTGTTCATATTTCTAGGTACTTCTTTTTCTTTTTCTTTCCACTCCTCTTCCATCTGCTTCCTTTCATTCTCCTTTAATCCTTCTCCTCCTCCTCTTCATGGTAGACATAATCCTCCTCCATCCTCCTCCCTCTCTTCCATGTGTTTGCGGGTTTACCCTCCGAGTACCTCAGCAAACAGGATAACAGGATAACCTCTGGTGATTACAGGAAGATGGGACACGGATCAAGGACGCAGTTGGTGAGGACGGATTTTGTCTTCCAGGCAAACGCTTACACACATCCATAACCCCAGGGGTACAGAATACCTGTTTTAGTTGTCCGGGAAGACAACATCCTGGCAACAATTGATGACTCCGACAGCTGAGTCTGTAAAGGTTCGAGACTCAGCTTTTATGTAGCTCCTTTAATGTCTTGCTCAATCCATAGCATGTGAGGGACCTGGTGAATAAAGTAATTAAACTAACGAATTAACTTTTACCAAGTACACATGTATAGTATTACCAGTACAGTTCGCCTGCCCGGGTAGGGGGTGTGCTTGTGTGTGTGTGTGTGTGTGTGTTTGTGTGTGTAACAGTTTTGTTTTCTAACTTTGTTGGAGCTCTTCATAGGGCCCACAGCTCACTCATGTGCCTTGCCACATGTTCCCCGATACTTGTATAACTCTATACACTCAGGTTTGTCGAGGACCTGTGATGTCTTGCCCTGGCCACAGCATGTGGTGGGATGGTAAATGGTTTAATTCATTCCGAACTCTTCAGTCACTGGCATTTGTTCGTCTGGTTGCTGGCTCATGCGTATGCCTTTAACTGTGGCCATTGCCAACTCAGACACCGTCGTATCTGTCATTTTTATCATATTTTTCAACTGATGGCTGCATTCACTTCAGGCAAGCAGAGAAAGCAGAATAGGAACACTTCGAGGCAGTGGTAGCGTCCCTCAGGTGATGACTTGAACTTCTCTCGTGTCCATGACAAGTTATGAAGCACATCAGAGACTCCAGCTCTCTGACTCACAGACCCTCTTGATGCCGTTTGTCGCTTGACCTCCGTGACCAGGTATATGCGTCCATTAAGGTCACCTAAGGTCAGAGGCTATTTGAAATTACCATATTGCGTGGGGGAAAAAACCATGAACTGAATATCGTGCTTGCTTGCAGACATCATCCCGTACCACACCTCAAGCGTTTCACTGGGACGACGTGAGTCAAGATTGACACGTTTCACAAGTGTTGCGATATTTCTTTCCTTCTGTACTGCGTTCAGGACGCAGTGTATCAGTGTGTCGCAATGCGAACCGAGTCATCGCTGTAAACATAGTCTTGCTGTTGGTCGTCCTGCTGTGGCTCTTGTCAGGGGTCCTCAGCCTCTCTCTCCTCCTGGCAACACACACACACACACACACACACACACACGCACACACACACACACACACAAAACAGCGACGCAATACCAAAACTTTGATGTTTAAAGAAAAAATATTTAATGCAGGTCACGGCCCTTGCTTGGCACAGAAGAGATGAGCACGGCGTGTGCGTGCTTGCCAGGGAGATATGCGGCGTGTACGCGTTTGCACGGCATGTAGGAAAGGACATGGCAAAGAGGACCACATCAGGAAAGGACACGACGGCCAGTCATGGCAAGAAGAGCCACGCCAAGAAGACAAGAGCTTGATAGGGCACGGCAGGGAGAGGAACTGTAGGGAGTAGCATTGTAGGAAGAGAGACTGTCGGAAGGGGCACGGCAGGGAGGGGCACGGCGGGCAGGGAGTAGCCCAGTCTGACCATTCAGGTGCCGCTCAACCCATGTAAATGTAAATAATGTTGTGTTTATGTTTATGCTTGTATGCCCTTATTCGCCTTGTCTTTGAGCACCTATGATTTAAGATTCTTTTTCGTACATATGCCTTTATTTGTGTGTGTGTGTGTGTGTGTGTGTGTGTGTATGTATGCATTTTCTTCACATTTGTCTGTGTTTATTCCTGTTTGCATTTGTCGTTGGACATGTTAAGACAGTGTTCCTTGACGATTATTTGTTTAGCTGTCGTACTGTGAAAACGAACCATACATGAATCATCTCCCCGTATATCCCGTGTATGCAAACCATCCATGAGTCACCTCCCTT
>JAYMFT010303934.1:0-10207 GCA_038088735.1 Panulirus argus | reverse complement strand
GGTTTCAGTGCATTACACATGACAGCTAGAGACTGAGTGTGAGTGAATGTGGCCGTTTCATCTGTCTCCTGGTGCTAACTTGCAATGTGCACAACTAGTGAAATTAAAAAGATACCCCACATGAAATGACAAATTAGCAAACAAAAATAAAAGAAAATACAAAATGTAACTACCTATGAGTTTGTTTAGTGAAGTGCTGATTAAGTGGGAGGAAAGGTCTGGCTGCCATATTTGACAGCTCAAGATGAGAAGGAAGGATGGTTAAGTGGGTATGGCTGCCATATCTGATAGCTCAAGATGAAAGAGAAGGCTGAGTAAGTGGGAAGAGGGTATGGTTAGCATACCAAGATGAGAGGGAAGGGCATGAAGATCTTGTTTCTTTCTCTCAAACTTGTTATATTACTATTTTTACTGTTTATACAGGCACAACACAAATGTAAAACATGACTATATTCAGAACTACAACAGCTGGAGGGGTACTGTGCCTAACACCCTCCTCTTTACTTTTGCTAAAATCAGAGTCATCTATTCTTCCCATTTCAACTTTTATTCTTCTTCACTTTCCTCACCAGCTAATAAATATCATGTGTTCCTCCTTTTTACTTGCATCAATCAACAATCTAACCATTTTCAGCATGGTTACTGTATGCATGCTCTGAGAGGTCAACAGATATACACCAACAACAGTGATTGTTGGAATACTGAGTAACGCTGAATACTTTCCCATATATTCCAACTGTAAGAAGAGACCTTAAAAGGTTACTGTAGAGTACATACCCAGGACCTTAATCCCTACTTTCACCCCACATCTCCCTTCATCTCCCAAAGTTCCTCCATGTGCTGCCACATCTGCTCCCAGGTACCTACAGCACTCCATATACTCTCCATTCAAATTCACTACTGAACCATCCTGTACTGTCTATCTGTTACACCTAAAAACCTTAATTTTGTTCTCAATTATTCTCGGGTTACTCACTTCACACACACAAAGCTTCATAAATGGGAATAAACTGTGATTAAATCTACAAGTAAACCAGGGAAGATAGTGGAACAACAAACAAAAATATGAGTGCCCTGCAAGAGAGATGGAAAAACCCAACAAGACTGGAGGCTGGTAATTTGGATTTTATATTTCATGTGAGTTAGGAAATATGAAAATCTATAACCATTGAATTGGATTTTAAAATGAATCAATTACTTAACCTGACAATATTTTGCAAACAACCTAAAAATGATGACTAACCTGTAACAGTAATACTTCCTGTAGAAAATATCTTCAATGTGGCTTTGGGGTGATCAATCTTGTACGTCACTCCAGGATGAAGTTCAGGCTCGTAACTGTAGAGAAATACATATAATTAGAACTGAAAAAATTTACAGTAAATGTAATCAAAAGAGTCTCCTTATAGCCAAATTCAAATACTTTTATCCTCCCTGAATTAGATCCTGCTTAAAGGATGAAGGTTGTGACTACTGAAATATTTTTACTTTCCAAGGTGGCATCTAGTGAGCATGAGATATATTCCCTTGGAATATATGGGTCAAAACCCTTCCAACAATCATAATTCCAGTGAGGAGGCATCAGCCTTCATTTGCCCTTTATGAATGACCCTAAGGTGATTATAATTGCTCACTCATTATTTGGGTTCAACTTAGCCAATTAGCAATCGCAACTGGGCTAACATCATCTATTCACTCCCTTCCAGATGCTCCGAGCTCACAATTCAAAGACTGTGGTCACCAACCAAATGTATCACAAAGAGTAAAAAGAAAATATATTGGGAAAGAAGAAGGAAAAAGCAGGGCAGGTCCAGAAAACTGCTTGCAAAATACTGCTTCAAGCAGGAAAGTTTTTCTAATTTTCAAAACCTATATTTTTCTCCTCTGCAGTCTGTCCCATAAAAAACAGAGCACACCCACTTGAAGGAGGAAGGTTATCAGACAAAACTTTTAAATACGACTAATTCCAATACCCTCACTGGTGAATAAGAAGCATAATGGTAGAATCCCCAGAGCCACATAGGGAAAGTTCACTTGTTTAAACTAGAGTAATATCTCCCAAAGGTGGAAGAATGGTGCTAGGGGTGAATTTTCTTGCTTTCCCTTCACAAAAGGTTTCTGTGAAGCCCAGGTTGAGCCAATAAGACAATGTTTCTTAATCCATCCACACAGACTTATTTCTCACTTAGGCTTTCAAGGTTGCAGGGTTAACAAGTAAAGGATCCCTATGGTAGTTCCATGATGCAAAAATAAATGATCCCTTTGGCAGTCTCCGATAAAAGTAAAAAAGGTCTCACTCACTTTCGCCAACTTCTTCGCAACCATATCATTTCCTGTTTTCCTAAAGCCTCAAAAAATTTTCACCTTCATCTCCAATAAGAAATGATCAGACATTCCACCAGCTACCTCTCTCACCACTTTCACATCCAAGAGTTTCCCTCTCCTTTACAAGTCTATTAATTTGTGCAAAATCCGATAATGCCCCCTTACCATCTTTCCCATTCACCCACGTATAACTACATACTGTATATACATGTCTATAGTTCGAGTTTTAAGACCAGATCATAAGGCAATAAAATTGGGGGTCGACCTATACATGGGTAATAGTTTTGTTAGGTTGAAATCCATGCATGATGGGAAGGGCTAGGAGCAACTTTTAGCTTCAAACATGATAACTATTTCCCAGTTACTGCCAATAAAAAATGAAAACTTAAAGTATGTACCAATCAATAATGAAAAGCTGTGCAGTGCCTTCAGCAGATGAAGCTCACCAACTTACTGTAAGCTAACTTACCTTACAATGTGCTTTCAGTTCTCTAAGTCGAATTTCTTAGGTCAAGCTAACTTATCAAATCATATACGGTATCATAGTACCCATAGACCCACAAAAAATACAGATATCAAAAGCCTTCTCAATATTTCACAGAATATAATAATCCACCTAAATCTCATATTGTTTACAACGATATATGACGCACCATCAACTGTTGAGTGTTAGCACAGTTGGCACGGCAGACCTCCTGCATCATCACAGCAAGCCCAAAGTAGCCAAATGCATATTAAGTTATAGTATGGTAGTACAGGACAATGAAAAAAGTATTAATTCTTAAAAGTACATTTATAAATACATCAATTTTTGTCCATCAAATTCAAAACATCAATTTTTGTTAATCAAATTTGAAACAAAAGAAGCCTATGATACCATATTTCAGAATATTTTCATTAAAATCCACCAAAATCATTTTCCTTGTCATCGTCTTCAGCACTAAACAGCTCCTCCTAGTCTTATCCTTGAACAGCATCATCATATGGATCAATACCATTATCACCCATAGGATCCTTAATATCTTTATCCTCAATCACGCTGTCATTAGCCTTATAATCCCACAACAAGTCATCTTCTGTTCCATCAAGAGCATTCAAAGTCCCATATTTCTTAAGAGATTTTACCGCAATTTCTGGTCTGATTGTATCCCAGGCCTCTACAATCCATTCACATAATGTTGCCAACGATGGAGCTTGAATGTTGCCTCCCTTGTGTGTGTGTGTCTTCTTCCATCATCCAGTTGTTCCACTTCACTCTCATCACATTTTTGAATGGTTTGTTTCTGGAAACATTAAGTGGTCGGACAAAACTTGTTAATCCACCAAGAATACAGAATATCAGTGTTTTCCCTCCTAATCCCAGCAGTAACACTCTACAAGATGTGACTGAAACATACACAAACAAGAAGACTTTTTTCTTTGTGCATTTCCCCCTGGTCAAAAGGTCCAGACATTTTCCTGCCATATTTGTATGCCGCCTTCATCCATCCATCCTTTCTCGTGCACATGGATGATTATACCTCTGAAACTTCTGCTTTGGATTTTTTCTAAAATATTACCATAGGTGTCAGCCATACATGATAGCACAACTGTGAATCTTGATTTTCTGTGTCCAGTAGTTTTAACTAAACATGTATTGCACCAACTTCATTTACTGTTTGACTGACTGGTATATCAAAATTCATAGGAGTTTCATCCATGTTTCCAATACACGAAAGTCTATAAACATTCTTCTTCCAGTGTTTGATTATGAACCTATGAAATTCAATAACCATGTTCTTAAGTTCTTGTGGAAGAAACTGTGATATTTTTCATCTCAGTAGAAAATAATTTCTTTTCATAAATCTTGTGCACCAGCCATGGCTTGCCTTAAAAATCTGTGATTCCTAATTTCCTTGCTAGTTTCAAGGCACAGATTCTAATTGAACCTCAGGAAACACAATATCCATTCTATCAGTTTTCACTGACATACTTTGCCACTTTAACTTCCAAATGTGGCCAGGTGTTATACTTTCTTCTGTCAGCATATTTGTTTTTCTGCATATGCTTAAGTTGTGCAGAAAGCTTTCTCCAGTCTCTAACATTTCTTTTGGATACCTTAAATTCCCTTGCTGTTGCACAGTTGTTAGTCTGTTCTGCATATGAAGAGAATATCGGTCAAGCACGTTTGGTCTTTTTTTGGCGGGAGAGTCAGGCAAATATCTGTACTGGTATTTCTTTGGTGTCTTATGTATTTCTAAAAATGAATACTTGTAAATTAAAAGTATCAAAACATTGTATTATATTCAAACCTGTCATATTTCTGGAAAATAAGAAGAAAGACAATAAGAGAATAAACACAATTTCACATATGGTAATGTCAAAGGCTGCTTAAAAAGGGCCAATGCAAAGGCAAAGCCTCTGTAACCAGGGATCTGCAATATCAGCTGGTCGGTATGTGTCTTTCGAATTGTTTTGAGTTAAAAAACTGTTACATCACAAGAATATTCTACCTTAACTGTGCCTGAATGAATATATTCTCAGAAATAAATAGAAGTTTTGTTGAAACACGATGTATTTCAATGTAAAATAGGATAAAATACATGACAAAAACGAAAGACTTTACCTAACCTTCTAATGTTCAAGAGATGTTACTTGTTTTTTAATGGTTAACAGTTAACATACTGTTATGTTACAATGATATCCTACTCATACTGTGCTTGATATCATACATTAAAATACTGTTATATTAGAATGATATCCCATTCATACTGTGCTTAATATCATACAGTGATGGAAGTGTAATATTTTGCTGAAATGACATACATATTACAGTGGAAAGTGGGATAAAATAATGATGACAACAACTGACTCGCTTTCTTTTGTTGTTCAAAAAATGTTACCGTAACCGCTTTTCCAATGATTTTCAGTTAAAAACTGTTGTATTACAATTATATTCTTCCCTAATTGACTTGAATAAATACTTGAATGGAATATGCAATATTTTTGCTGAAACTACCAGCGTTTCAGTGTAAAAAGCCGTAATAATAAATGGTAAACAATTTGCCTTTGGTGCTTGGTGTTTCAAGTTCAGCAACCCTCAGTTTATAGGACATGGAGGTTTTTAGTAAGGATTTTCTGAAACGAGTTTTATATGCCATAAAATATGGTGCTTTATTACCCTAATTTGTTGTTCCATTACCCTCGAAAACTTGGGTTGACCTATACACAAGGCATATTATAAATTAATGATTTCTTGGCCAAAATTTAAGGGTTGACTATACAAGAGGAAGAATTATACACGATTGTATATGGTACGCCCTCTTTTTATACTGGGTATTCCCAATCACTAGTCTTTATTCAGCACATAACTCCATAAACTGTCTACATTTCATATTCAGAGTATCAGGTACCCCAGGCCTCCCAATCATACCATCAAGTGTCACGTTACCCACTATTGCATTCAAATCAACCATCACAAATACTAATACTCGATCTCTTGCATCAAAGCTACTGACACATTCACTCAACTCACCCAAAAACACATGCCTTTCTTCCTTAGCCATCTTATTTCCAAGTGCATAAGCAATAATAATCAACAGCCACTCATAATTCAATCAATTCTAACCTACAGCAGTCAAGGGCTCAATAACAAACTCTAACACATTCCAAAAACTCCTTCAGCAGCAGTGCTATCCCTTCCTGAGTTCTTGCCTTCACCCTGACTTACCCCTATGACACTCCTAAACCATTCTTCTGCTTCCCCCTTTAGCTTTGTTTTGCTTAAAGCTGTATCCAGGCTCCTCTCTTCAAACATACTACCTATCTATCCCTTCTTCTAATCTTGGTAATATCCACACACATTCTGATACCCTAGCCTGACCCTTAAAGAAAGGATAAGCACTCCTCACTTAGCTTCTAATGTCAAAAAGAGAGAGAGAGAGAGGGGGGGGGGGTATTCCAGCCTGCACTCCTGTCCCATTTCATCACCTATGATATGCAGGAAATATGTGGGTAATGTTCTTTCACACCATTCCCAGGGATCCCGCCCCCTATAGTAGCCTTCTACGACAGAAAAGGAATACACGGAAAGTATTTTTTCTCCCTAATAGCAAACATTGTTCTGTCGGCTTACCATAACACAAATTAGACATTTATATGGCATACACCATTTCATCCTGGTACATTCTAGCTATTTACTGGGTTTTGTCACAGCAAAGAGACAAAATCCCCATATAATTCCTGCCCATCTTGGTTTTAAACTTACTATTATTATACTATCATACTTGATGGCCATTCCCCACATCAGCGAGGTTGTGCCAGGAAAAAGATGAAGAAAGACCCATCCACTCATATATGCATACATGCACATATATCCACAATACATACATATCAACATATACATATATACATACATGTATGTACACCTGCATATACACATTTACATATTTATACTTGCTCGCCTCCATTCATTCCCAGCATCACCCAGCCTCACAGGAAACAGCATTGCCACCCCCTGCATCAGTGAGGTAGTGCCAGGACACAGATGAAAAAAAGGCCATATTTGCACACTCAGTCTCTAGCTGTAATGTGAAATGCACCAAAACCACAGCTCCCTATCTACATCCAGGCCCTACAGACATTTCCATGGTTTACCCCAGACGCTTCACATGCCCTGGTTCAGTCCATTGACAGCACGTAGACCCCAGTATACCACATCATTCAATTTCACTCTATTCCTTGCACACCTTTCACCCTCTTGCCTGTTCAGGCCCCAATCGCTCAAAATCTTTTTCACTCCATCCTTCCACCTACAATTTGGTCTCCTAGTTTTCCTTGTTCCCTCTACCTCTGACACATACATCCTCTTTGTCAACCCTTCCTCACTCATTCATTCAATATGCCCAAACCATTTCAACATACCATCTTCTGCTCTCTCAACCACACTTTTTATTACCACATATCTCTCTTCCCCTTACATTACTTACTCAATCAAGTGAAGTGAAGTGTTTTACATATCTGGGAGTGGACTTGACAACAAATGGAACCATGGAAATGGAAGCGAGTTATAGGGTGGGGAAGGGGGCGAAGGTTCTGGGAGCAATGAAGAATGTGTGGAAAGAGAGAATGTTATCTCGGAAAGCAAAAATGGGTATGTCTGAAGTAATAATAGTTTCAACAATATTATATGATTGCGAGGCATGGGCTATTGATAGGGTTGTACGGAGGAGGGTAGAAATGCTGGAAATGAAGTGTGTAAGGACAATATGTGGTGTGAGGTTTTAAACTTATAACTAATGAAACTGTATGGGAGACTGTACAAAAAGTGTATGGAAATACAATTTTCCAAATAATTTTATCATTTAAATGCTTCATTCTTTCATTTCATCTATTTTCTAAAATTTTCTGAAAATTTAGATAATTATTAATTCATGCATTAAGTAAGAACGTCATGCACCTACAATTCTTTGAGATTTCTTGTTCCCTACTACAAGAAACAGCAGTGAACAGTAGCGTAAAATCCTCAAAAAAATTTCAATGACCTGGAGCAAATATACAATGATGGAACAATCAGGAAGGTACATAAAACAGTACGAAATATAATTCTCAGAGATGGTTGTAGCTTGTTCACTGAGTTGAGTGGTCAATTCGTAGGTTCTAATGAAAGACTTCTTTGTAGAGAAGACTATAATGAAGGATATATACAGATGAGCCAGGCAACGCATGACTGTGCATGTTAAGGCCCTAGAGCTGACTCTGGTCACATATAAGCTATAGAAAATGCAGGCTAGATCTATCTATACAGGAGATACTATTACATATGGTGCATGTTACATAAATGTGTCTTCATCTGTCCTGTATCATATATCTACACCTCCCTCCCCCCACACGCTCGTAGCTCTGTCTCGAGCGGACTGCGTTTCTGCAGTCTCTTTGATCAGCATGGGGTCACTGGGGGATCATTAACAAAGGACGTTCTTTTCTCGTCCGAGCAAGGGGCCACAGGGATGTGGGGAAGGTCATCACTAGGGGAAGGCACTGGTCGGAGGAAACGTCGGTTACGCCACCAGACTCTTCCACTAGGTAATCGTACTTCGTAATCCCTTGTTCTTCCGCAACCTATGATGGTCCCGATCTTGTCCCAGCGGTGTAAAGTTGGGTCATGTACTGTCTGCCCCACACTTAACTTGGGCAGGGTGCGGGCGTGCTTGCACCGACGTCTAATCTGTTCGGCACGGGCGGCAGCTCGATGGTCACAAGTCTCAGACTTCTCTTACCATTTCTGCGAGGACTCTGGGTGGGCAGGAACGCAGGAGCGGAGCGGGCGACCGTATAAGTATCTACGCTGGTGACCTTCCTGTGTCGTTAGGAGTGCTGCGGAGCTCGAGAAGTCCTCTGTCGAAGTCTTCATTGTCGATGTTGCCGGAGGGCGCCGTCTTTAAGATGAGGTGCTTGACTGACTTGACGGCCGTCTCGGCATGACCGTTCGAGTGGGGGTAGTGTGGTGACGATACCACGTGGTGAACGCCCCAGCGTTTTAAGAAGTCTCGGAACTCTGAGCTGGTGAACTGGGGTCCGTCTGTCCGCAGGCGGAGTGGAACACCAACGTCCCGGAAGTAGCAGCAGAACTTGCGTGTGGTGCGTGAGGCCAGATATACATATACAGGACATACTAATACAGATGGTACATGTTACATAAATGCGTCTCTGTCTGTCTTATATCACGTATCTACACACAGCTTGTTGAATATTTCCTTGTCCATAGACTTGAATGAAGTTCTAATGTTTTCCGACATATGTGCAGTTGCCCTCCTTAGCTATTCTGACTTTGGCAAAAGGTTAGAGACGTTCGATGTCGACTCCCGGATCACCTATCACAAACAGATTCCTGCAGCTTATACCCTGCTGCATGATGTTCGTATCGGGACATTTTTTTTCGATGTCTCATCCTCATTACATTCACTCGTGGTAGATTTCATCAACTGTAATGCTGAAGTTTTATTATATGGTAAATATGGATGTAATAAAGTCTATGGATGTTAAAAAAAAAGAGGAGACGTAATTGCTTATTTGTTCTGTGCGAGGAAGGAGTTTTACACTCGTTGGGGCTTCGTCTCTTAATTATTCACTATTCTACATTTCTCTTAAATTTATGTATGCTGTCTGTATTTACCAGGTCCTCAGTCATTCTCTGCCATTTATCCACAATCCTCATATTAAGAAAGTACTTCTTTACATCTTTTCTAGCAAGCTTCTTGTTTGATTTCATGCTATGTTCTTCTGGTTGCTCTGTTTTTTGTTGGTATTGTGTGTGTGTGTGTGTGTATGGTATATGCGTCGTATGGAGGTGAATGTCATATGTGTTCCTGTTTACATACGAGTGTGCATTTGCGTAGGAATTAAGAGATATCAATGCAAGCATCAGACCACCCAGCCTAAGGCTACTAGCATGTTAAAAAAAAGGGGACCATTTTAGTTACCCTATTGCCATTCTAACTAGAAAGAGAGAAGAGTAAGAAAAAAAAATGCAATCGGAAGACACTTACAAATACAAGAAACAAGGCGGGTGTGCGAGAAGGGAGAATCGCGGCGAATATCCTTACTAAAACATTGGATATTTTGTTTACAGTGTGACCGGCGGCAGCATGTTAAGATAACCCCCGCGAGGAGGCAGCCGCTCTCCCAGTTGAAGCACCGAAGCAGCATAACAACCCCAGACAGACAGCCAGTTACACTCTTTCCCCCTTCCCAGGCCCCTCCAGGCCCCCTCGACCAGAGTAAGACGTCTGGAAACCACAGAGACATCATACGATGATTTGGGCAACGCTTCCAGCAGTACTGCTGTCAGACCACAGACTGCGGGGAGAGAGAGAAGGGTTCCAGGTATGGCTTTCATACCATA
>JAYMFT010303923.1:0-10207 GCA_038088735.1 Panulirus argus | reverse complement strand
ATCGTGTGGTGTTGGTGGCGGCACCCCCCCCCCCATCCTCCTCACACATACACACACACACACACACACACACACGCCCCCAGGGCCGATGATAAGGAAACAAATTGTAAATAGCAGCGTCATAGTGTTATGCCCGGGTGATGATGGGCGGTGCATAGAGTGCACACCTCTTGTAGGTAGGTAGGGACAGACCTCTCGTAGCAAGGTTGTAAACTCGTGGAGGGAGGGTGTAGAACCCACACATCACCATCCCAACAGAATCACTTGATGTAGACGATGGTACTGTAGATATATTTTACGTCCTGTTATGCGGCTGGAAGGGTTTTTCCCACCTTTGTATCAGTCAGTGATGAGTGGTGTGGTGGGTGGTGAGGAGATACCAGCACCACAGGGAAGCAACAGTCGGCAATTGAAAACGGTCAGGTGAAACCTTGGGGTGTACGACAGATAAGATCACGCACAAGGCCAAGTACTGATCTCCTGCGTAGGCTCGGGTATGTACCTGTTGGCTGGCCTGGCTTGGCCAGTTGGCTTTCCCAGATTTCATCGTTGGCTTTTTAGTGATACCAAGCAGGCACGAAGCCTAGGAAGTCTTGCAATAGCTCGTCCAGACTCAGACGGGAGATAACCCCTTATTTCGAGCCATTTCTCGTACGTTTAAACTCATACCAATCTCGCTGCTACAGTCAACTGGCGGGTAAGGTAGGCGGATTCGCTTCTTCAGAGGGACTCCTCGGACATATTGCCTTTACACATGTAGGAGACAAAGAGTCAGTCCTTGATGTATGGTCAGGTATTGTGTGCTGCTTCCATAGGGGGCCTTCATGCGTCGCACCCGAGACCTTCATAGAAAGTGTCGCACCCAGAGGACCTCATTGTCTCGCGCCCAGGGGGAACCTCTATAGAAAATGTCACACCCAGGGCGACCTGCACTGGGAAAGTTAAAGCAGAATTTTTCATCGTTCAGACCTGCGTGGGGTCCACGTTACTTGTTTACTGTAAATCTGGCTTAGCGTCTACATTAGTGTACTGTAAATCTGGCCTCCCGTCTATGCTAGACATTCGGTGTTAGTTTACATTAAATCTCGTCTCCCTTTGGTGATTTAGGGTTGATTTCTGTCTCAGTGGTCCATCAGGTCCTCTTGCTGGAACAAATCACTTCCTTTGGCATGGAAGACATAAATATATTAGGGACAACGCGCGAGGAAAATTAAGTGGCACGTCTCTTTCTTTGATCACCCCGGGAGACGCTCATGAAAGATGCATGTCCGAGAAATGTTAACCATGGACTGCACTACACGTCATTCCTTGGTCCTGGTCTCAAGGACTCTCACTCCTCCGTCCTGGAAGCTCAGCCCAGACGTTCAACACATGTACTTAGGAATACGCAGTTGGGGTACGGCTTGTGATGGTGATGACCCTAGTTGGTTGCCCGCGTCTGAACCGTCAACCGTCGAAGACCTTGTGACGGGTGATCGCCTGTCACCAGCTTGCTCTTTATCATAACCATAAGAAAAAATTGCATTATTTTAGCGTTTGGGTCTGTTTATCTGATTAGGACGGCTTATTATCAGGCAGGCTGGTTGCACTCTGAAGGTTATGGAGACTCAAGTGAGTGGGAGCCAATAGTAAACACTGTATCATTCGATTCTGCCTGGCCTTAAGTGTGCATGTTGGCCCCTACGGTTCATGAAAGTCCTCTAAGGTTGAATGTTTGCCGTGTAGTGAAATATGTTATTATTATTAGTAGTAGTAGTATTTTTATCATTATTGATTATTATTATTATTATCATCATTGTCTCTTAGTCCCCTCTTGCTATAGATCTGTCGTCCTTGCAGTGATATAAAGGTTAACCGATCATCCTGGTATACGGTAACCAGTCATTCTGATAGTTGATATTCCTGGCGGCCCTCACCCGTAAGCTGACTCAGTGACGGCCTATCGCGATAGCTGACTCACTGGTAGCCTAGCCTCTCGATATAGCTGACTTTTCCAGCTGCTTCTTTTGATAGCTAACATCTCAGACGCCTTCTTCAGAGAAGTTGCTTCCGCCGGGCGGCCTCTCCCTCCCACACAGCTGACTTCCCCACCGAGCCTTTCCGGTTGGACAAGTGGAAATCGTTTGCTTGAACCCCCGTTATCGTACAAGGCAGAAGGAGAAGATAGCGAAGATGGCGAACTGACAACAGGGTACTGTTTTTTTTTTCTTCCTCTTTTTTTTTTAAGCTTCCTGGCTCTTCATGGGCGTCTTGCTGTTGGCTTAGCTGGCCTGTGGTATCCGCCGGCTCTTGGCCGGTCTGCGCCGCCACTTGGAACCACTTATTGGCCGGGATCATCGATATTAGGCGATCGCTGGGGTGCCGCCCCGTCTGCTGTACTTCCTCTCGTCAACAAGAACGTATCTCTTATATCAGTTCGTTACTTGTGATTTATATATCCAAGAGTGAATAATGGACCGTTTATGTCCTCGTTTTCTTTAGCCAAAGAGTCTCATTTGAATTTTCAAAACTTTGACTCGCAGTTTCGTCTTCTTACTTTCGCATAGTGGCCGGCCCGTTACTTTTATAGATGTTTATGTAAAGAGAAGATGCTTTTAGACATTGCGTTCTCACTTGGGATCTTCAGTCCCTGCCAGAACAGATGGACTAGCGGATGTGAGGTTGGTTGTGAGTCTGGGTCGGTAAGAAGCAGTGATTGACCTCCCATGCCACACTGCTTCGGGATATCTTAAATATTTTTCAAGTATCTGAAAGTAATTTTTAAGACCTGCGAAATATCTTAAAGACCATTGATGATATCTTAAAACCTCTGAAGATCTCTGAAGATACATCAAAGACCTCTTAAAATATCTTAAAGAACTTTGGAGGTTTCAGAAAGACATTCGGTGGTATGAAGACCATAAATATACCTTAAAAGCCATTCTGAACAGAAACATTGTTGCAGTCTATCTACATCACTAGAAATCTCAGGATGGAAGACAGATCTGGAATAGTACATATCATTTCTTTTCTGTTTGCCGTGTGTGTGGTGCATACCTCAACAAAAGTTGCTCCACTTCTCAGGTTGACGTGGTGGTTTTGTGTGGCTGACGGGGTTAGCGGATCCCCTCACAGTGATCGTGAGGGGATAATGTCGCGCTGCAGGTGTGGAGGTCGAGAATAGCAACAGCTCGATAAATCAGACGTCATGGCAAATAGTTTGGCCTGTGTTTGCATTGCTGGGGGATATAAAAACTGCTGGGGGGAGATCAGATCTGCTGGGGAGATGAGAGCTGTTGGGGGAGTAAGAACTACTGGGGAGATAAGAGCTGCTGAGGGAGATAAGAAATGTTGCTTGAGATAAGAACTGTTTGGGAAGAACAGAACTGCTGGAGAGGTCAGAGCTACTAGGGGAGATAACAGCTAATGGGGAGGTAAGAGCTTCTTGGGAGATAAGGACCAGAGGGACCTGGCAGGTTCTGATGGCGTGACCTGTCACGCGTGTTGTCTCCCCCATTACTCCCTCGGGTCAGTCTATCGTTCCTCTTGTGTTGTCATCTCTGCTCATCTCATTTTCTTCTTCTATATACTATTATATATTTCCCCCCGTATATCATATCTGTGTCTATAATCAGTGTTTTATTTCATATAGGATTGACACGTTTATAATACATTCCATATCTTTGATTATCATTTCTTCCTCAGGTACGCGACAGCGAGATGTGCCCGTTGTTCATCCTGGGAGCTGGACGCGTGAGGCATGAGCTTTGTTGTTGTTATTGTTGGTAATGTTGTTGGAGTGGTGTCGATGGTGGTGGTGGTAGTATTCTTTATATTTTTTTGTAGTTGATGTGCTTGTTGTTGGTCGTGGTGGCAGTTATTATTGTTGGTGTTGCTGTGTTGTAGGTTGTAGTTATTGTATCGCTGGTCGTGCAGTAGGTGGAGCCTCGTGTATTGAGGTTTTTCTCCTGCCAGAGTGAACACTGGCTTTGTTGAGGCAGGAGGCACTGGGCAGGAGGACGTCACCGCAGAGCAGGGAGTAGAAGTAATGTTGCCCGGCCTTGATGTGGACTTCTGTCCGTGACTGGAGCCTTCAACATTAAAAAAAGTCATGTCATGAAGGACACAGGAGGAGGAGTGTTATCAAGTGGGTACCTCAGATGTGGTCAGATGAGAATCAGTGATATTACAGCGACATCACTGTAGGGAACCGTGACATCAGATGAGGTGGGATGAGGAACAGTGACATCAAGTGAGGTGGGATGGGGAAGACTGACATCAGATGGGGCGGGATAGAGAAGAGTGACATCAGGGACGGGAAGTGACGTCATGCGTAGGCCCTGTGCCTGAGCAAGGCCCTGGCTGCTAGGGGTATGACCCAGCAAACGGCCCACCCGCGGGAGTACTTGTAGGACCCCGTCTCCTTCGTCAGATGTTGGGGGAGCTGGCAACGGTACGCCAGTCTTTAGTGTCAGGGGCTTGGGTATTGTTTACCCAGGAGAAGTGACCCTCGACCTGGAGGTGAGGTCATAGGGCAGCTCATAATGATCAGGGAAGGGTAGCCTCAGGCCAAGGAAGATTGAGTTTGGTCACTCGCGTTAGTAATCCTCCGCTGTGCCCCATGACACAACATCCTCAACCCTTCCTCTGTCACATGCAGTGTTCTGCAGGAAGGGAGGCGAAGGTCTTGTCTGAGAGGACCCTGTGAAAGACCTCTAAGTGACTGAAGGACTCGTGCAGTTTGACGAAAGTGACATTGAGGGGGGTGGATGCTCTGTGTCCGTGTGAGCTGACAGTGTGGTATGTAGGTTCAAGGTTCACTGCCGACCCTCGCCCCGTCATTGTGAGACCAGACGGAGCATGATGTGGCTGGCAGCGTGGGAGTCAAGTATATATCCGACTGCTTTGTTCATATTCTTCTCATCTTCAGAAGTTTATTCTGAAGAGAATAGGGATCCACCATACAGTGAAGTGTCTGCATAACTGTGTAACCTGTTGTAACTGGTTTCATACCTGTTAGTAATGATTAACAATACTGCTATGTTATCTCCAGAGTTTAACAGCCTCACTAATGCATTTTAAAAGCCTGACAGTTTTATTGATCGTATCTTAACCTGTTGACCTCGTAATGTGTTGAAGCGCTCGCTAAACCACGAGAGATAAATATCATTAGCTTAGTTGACTACTGGGTAAACTTTCTGGAAGATGTCGTATGTACAATGTGAGGAGGAGGAATGCTGACCACACACACGGGAAGGGATGCATACGACAAGTGTCAGCAGTGAACACTTTTGCGAAAGATGCAACGATAGAACAACCAGAGGACAGAACACGAATTAGATAGAATGTAAAGAAATACTTTGATTGTATGGGAGTAGTGGATGAATGGAACAAAATGACTGATAAAACTGATTTACTGACAAAACACAAAAGCGCAAAAAAAGTTGGTTGACGGTAGAGAAAGTTCAAGAGATGGAGCCCACGAGTGTAGTATCCCCACCCCCCCTCTTCCCCTCCCCGTACAGTATAGGTAGGTCATTATCAGAAACTACACGTAAAAAAAGTAGGCACGTGTGCACACGCGTACAAACACAGACACAACAATGCTGTCAGCTATGTCAATTTTCAGCCCTGGGTGAGAGCCTGCCTGGGCGGTCCGCAGTTGCATATTGGCAAATGTTGCGTCGTGATGAATGGGTAGGATCCCGCCGCTGACCATCTTGGGAGGGAGGCTGGAGGGGGGAAAAAAACCGGTTATCGTCGGGTTTGTGACGGTGTGCTGTGGTGCCGCGATGATTGAGGCTGGTGGCTGCCGCAGCCCTCACCAGGACGGTAGCCTACGGCACTACGCAACACTCGGGAGGCTCTGACCCTCACATTTGGAGAGCTTCCTCCGGTTGACTCACTGAGGGAAGACTTGCGAGATGCAACAGGCGTAAAGTTAGGAGGAGAGGCGACGCGCTAACCCACCTCCTGACCATTCAGTCGGAGCCTTCGTATGATTTTCCCTGCTGAAAGGTCTCCGTCCGAGGAGTAACCATTTGCCAGCCTTCCCCAAGGGCAAGAACTGGTAGGATTTTACGAGCAGAGCGTTTGACGCCCTTAAGAAGAAGGACGCCAGCGGAGGAAGCCCACCAGAGCTGCGAGGAGCAATAGACCAGTCCTTGAGCGACCGTGGTGGTGCCTCTCGCCCTCCCAGACTATGGCTTTACTACCTCGTTAATGGCCTCCTGAGCCTCGCCCGTGTACAGTGCCTTGTTGCCAACTCCTTTTACGTATCTTTCATTATTGGCCGAGTTCTCTGATAAGGGTGGGTGGATGTGCAAGGAGGCCCTCGCCTTGTATAGCCCTCCGGTATAATTCGAATATCATTGAACGAGAGGCTGGATAATGCGGGTGGGTCTCAAAGGGTTTCTGTGGCGGGTAAAGACGGCCCTTTTTTTTTTTCTCTCTCTCTTTTTTTACCAGGATCATGACTTCCGCGTTAATTGGGACCTGAAAATATGGCCTGAGCGTCTCTCCTCCACGTGGGGTGGGACGCGCAGCATCTTGTTGCTTAGGGAGAGTCCTGTTGCAGCGGGAAGGGAGTTGTGGACTGTGGAAGGGTGGGGCTCTGAAACCACGAGAAGCATACAAGTCCTTGTAAGTATGTCTGTGGACAAAGAGCGTTCCACGTCCACAGGTGTCGTGTGAGCAGCTTGTGGTACACTGCTCACATGCACTCACAGAGGGTTACGGTGTGTCTGCATTTTTGTGTTTGTGCAGGTACTTCAGGAACCACTCGCCAGCCTCGGAGGTCCCCAGGCCATGGTGAGAGTTGACACATAGCCAAGCCAGACACAGATACGGGGGTCTGACTGGTGGGGTCTGGCTCCAGGCAGACCAGACACGGGTATTGTTGTTGGGGGTGGGGGGTATGAAGTCTTGGCCCCATGGGGGCCCTACAGGAGGGGAGGAGGGAGGGAAGGGTTGAAGGAGAGGCGGCATGATCAAAGTTGATGGGGCGACGAATGAATGGTCGGCCGTGAGGTGATTACTGGGGTTGCCACACCCCCAGCTCATGCCTCTTCCTTGCCCATGATGCCCCACTCCTGCCCCTGCACCATTCCCTCCCCAGCCACACAGCCCGCCACCCCTGCCACTGGCAGGAGCAGCAGCTCAGTGCCTCTTGGGTCGGTCTGGAGGCGGAGGCGGCGGAGGCTTCAGCGAGGTACATTAACTGATTTGCTGGTGAGAATTGATGGTCATCGGCGAAGTGTGGGCTGGTGACAGCTTGGGAGGGTAAGAACTGGAGAAGGATAAAGGCTGGGCAAGAGTTAGGGTTGGGGAAAATCAAGGCCGGGGAGAATCAGGACTGGGGATGGACAGGACTTAGGAAAAATCAGGGCTGGAGAATAGTCAGGGCTTGGGAGAATCAGGTCTTTTAGCAGCCAGGGGTGGAGAAGAGTCAAGACTGGGGGAAGTCAGGGCTGAAGGGGAGTCAGAGCTTGGGGAGAGTCAGGGCCGAAGGGAAGTCAAGGCTAGGGGAGAGAGTTGCCAGCTCATCCTTATCATACATATGACTCTCACTTGTTGTAGGTTCCCTTCCCAGTATTATACACTACCCCATGTCTTTACCCCTTGGTTCACTCTACCCCCTATCTTCACCCCTTGGTCCACACTACCTCCTTGACCTCTCATATGTCCCTTCTCCGTCCTGCTGGACCTCATGTGAGTAAACAAGAGTCTCGGAGAAGGTACATAAAACGCTCGCCAGGAGGCCACGTTGATCATAAATACACACTGTGCTCTTTGGGTGCTGTGCAGTAAAAGTATTTCACGTTTACTGTGTGACTCATTTTCTTACTGTTCTCATGTTCACAGCAGGTGACTAATGCATCATCATACCTTAACATCCCTCATCTTCTCTGTAGATATACCGTGTATCTCATGTGCCTGAAAATACCTCATGATCCTCATAAGTTCTTCATGTTTCTTTGTGTGTGCTTGGTCCTTTTTTGTGCCTTAAAAGTGCTCTTACTGCACCATAAGAGCGCCATGTGCACAGTAAGTGCTCCAAGTGCACCAGTAAGTGCTCTGTATGAGCTACGGGCTCAGTGTCCGTTGTTAGTGGGGAATTCCACCTCTGATCCCTCCACGATCATTACGAGAAACTGTTCAGTCTTTGACCTCGACCCATGACCCTTTGAAGGTCAGACGCACCGAGACGCATTGCTAAATTGCCAGTTGTTTCCCTGCAGACCCCCAGGACTATCCGTATAATAGTCCCCACGTGAGAGCAGTTACAGGAATAAAGTAGCAATTGATCCTTCGACGTGGTGGTTCGCCGGTCACCCCCCGAGGGGGAGCCTCGTAAAGCTGTTAACTACTTTCCTGTTGAGTTTTACCGGTGTACCTCTGATAGGCGACTTCCGGAGCTGGTGGAGCTGACGCCGCAAGAAAATGAACGGACGACCGTTTTTACTTTCATAATCAGTCTGCCTCATCCTTGACCCCGAGGTAATGGGGGCTTAGAAATCTGGTCAAGATTGGCGGCAAAGAGATTAGGTTAGCACATTAGAGCCAGTTGGCGAAGGGAGAACCTCTCTGGTGTCTAGGGTAAGAATCCCTCTTCTCTTACCTCATCGTAAGCAGGCTCCTTCCTGGCCCGGGGTAGGGGTCCGTGTAAGGTGTCTTTAAATAATGAAGAAATCAAACTGTCACAAGGAAACTGAAAACACTGAAAAGGAGAGCGGGTGGTCGGTCACTGTAGCAGTATATTTGACTGTACTGTGTGCGCCAGTCGCATGATCAGATGTAAACTCCACTCGTGATGGGTACTTAGATAATCCTGCGGGAGCCACGCGCCCCTATACCCTCATAAGGAAACCTCTGGTGCGTCGGAGTTAGGAGGACCTGTCGGGGGTGGACGGGAAGGCTCGTGTGGTCTGGAGAAGTCATCAGGCGGGCGCGTGTGGCTGCAGGAGGTGGTTGGTGGTGGTGGTGGTAGTTGGGTGGAGGTGGGGTGGGGGATTGGGCGTGCGGGCGGCTGGTGTTCATAAGCCTCTAGTTATCTGGTAATATATCAGCTCCGACATGATAGCGGAGGGTCAACAGCGGCTCAGCGTGTTTGTCTCTGGCACCAATCACTTATTTTGCCATCAGCTTTTGTCAGTGTGGTCTGAAAGATCCTGATCCTGGAGCAAGACTTTGATCCGAGTCTATGATGATTATTACGATAGATATATTATTTTTGTTTTTTATGATATCAGTGCTTCATTAGGTGTAGACAGTCACCGAGGTGATATTGTATAGATACCGTGTTGGGAAGTTACATGAAAACGACAAACAATTGTGTATGTGTGTGTGTATGTGTGTGTGTGTGTGTGTGTGTGTGTGTGTGTGTGTGTGTTTACGGATCTGGTGAGGGGCTGAGATATTAGCAGGAGATGATGCGTGATACCTCTGGTAAGAGGATCAGTGGTGGTTTCCTCGACGCTTTGATCCACTCGCTTGCAAAACTCGCCGTGTGTTGAAACCCTTTGCAAACACCGAGGTTAGAGTGTGAGTTCGGGTGAAGGTCTTGACTCTGGCAGACGAGCATTGCACTTTACGCCATTTACGAGTGATTTAGTTGTGTGTATGGAGGGTGATTGTGAAATCTTTACTCGTTTTAGTAGTAGCCTCTGCTTTGTGCACCATCGGGTACTTGTCATACCCTTATCGGCACTTCATTCTCCTCTAATTCTACTTCGGTTGATTCCACACATCGCCTTTCCCTCCTCCCTACATCCTCCAAATAAGGGTATGTCTCCTTTTCTGTTTTCCTCGCTCCGAATTCTCTCCCAGTAACAAAAAATCAGGGGGCCAGGAGAGGATGGCATTCCTCATCGCTTCCACAGGGAGTGTGCTTCTGAGTTAGTTCATATCCTCGGTGGTCTTTATTTTCATTTTTTCCTTTTGTTGCAGGCACCAGTCACGGACAAAAGTCCACATCAAGGCCGGGCCCTAATTGAAAAATATAGAGAATTAAGGAACAGGAAGAAAAGACAGGGAAAGTATTTACGAATTTTTGAGAAAGTGAAAGACCTGTCTTTTGAAATGAGCTAGCTCATAGATATTGGGAAAGACATGAGGGGTAGAGAGTTCCAAAGCTTCGACGTGTAGGGAATGAAGCAGTTATCAAAACGGCACACCCTTGAGTTGCCGATGGCCACACAATAATCATGTGACGCAGCAGCTTGCCGAG
>JAYMFT010303912.1:0-10208 GCA_038088735.1 Panulirus argus | reverse complement strand
TATCTATCTATCTATCTATCTATCTATCTATCTGTCTATCTATATATCTATCTATCTATCTATCTATCTATCTATCTGTCTATATATCTATATATCTGTCTGTCTACCTATCTATCTATCTATCTATCTATCTATCTATCTCTATCATTCTATCTGTCTATCTGTCTGTCTGTCCGTCTATCTATCTATCTATCTATCTATTTATCTATATACGTTATCTCAGCGTAGCAAAGTGAGTTAGTTACTTTTGAACCTGAGACACAAATGGAATATATATTTGATTAACGTTCCAGAGCGCCGGAATGGACTCCCGTTTTCTTTTCCCGCCCGACATCTGGACTCGAGCCTGCAGTAAAGCTCGGCTTAAGAACCAATTGGACGGCTCTCAGGTACTTTGGGCTGTGGTACGCGTACCGCCGCCGCCTTCCGCTTTGTGGGTTGGGGATGGGGAGGGGGGGAACTCGCTTGTCTTTTATCTGACTCAGGGTGTGGGGTACACCACACCACTCCGCGTGGGTTCCACCACCGCCCAAAGTAAGTACTGGAACCAAGACATATTTTATTTTATTTTCCACAGGTGACGCTGTTTTGTCTCTCTCCCTGAATGACCTGGTTCGTGGTACAGGCTGGTTGTGGGGATGACACCCTCCCTCCCCCACCCCCTCCCCACGCTCCTCGCTCGTTCATGAGGTTAGGGGTGCAAGGGGAGGGGGAGGGAGGGGGGACAGCCTGGCCTGTCGACCCCCCCCCCCACACACACCTTCTGATATCCTTCTTTGGGGTGGCGATGGGAGAGAGATATGGGTGTGATATGGAAAGGCAGGGTGCGTTATGGCAGGCCAAGGGTACACGTCTGTGGATGTACCGTGTGACGCGACGTCGTGGTACGCTTGCAGAGGTGCGGTGTGACGTCGCGGTACTTTTGCTGATGTACCGTGTGACGCAGCGGTGCGTTTGCTTGCGTACCTGCCGTGCGAGGGTGGGTTATGTCTGTTGATGTACCGTGTGATGTCATGGTCCGCTTGCTGGTGTACCGTGTAAGTTCTGCGTTACACCACCTGGTGTACCGTTTGACGCCATGATACATCAGTTAGTGTACCATGTGACCCCCCGTGGTACATCTATTCATGTACCGTGTGACGACACGGTACATCGACTAGTGTACCGGGTGACGCCCGCTGCCTCTGCTGGTGTACCGTGTGAAGCCACGGTACACCGTACCGTGTCAGGGAAGAATCATGGGGAGCCCCGTATGTTCCCTTATCATACATATCTTCCAACCCAGACAACCCCCCCCCCCCTCCCTCCACCAATCCCAGTACTTACCACCCCGGAATCTCCCTCTCCACCCACCTACCTCGTCAGCCCCTCCTCCTCCTCCTCCTCCCCCCCCTCTCCGTATCCCCCCACCCCCTTCCCCCCCACATGATATCAGCTGATAAGGTCGAAGTCCGCGAACGTGAGGTTGTTTTAAGAGCCTGTCTTTAGAGATCGTTTTCCCAGTGTGTGTTAGTGCGGCGAGATCCGTATGTGGTGCGTCGGGGTTCGATGCCTCTTTGGTTCGGAGGTTCGAACACGTGTTCTCAGGGTTTGTTTACACATAAGTCATTTCTTATCTGACAGCTGCTCTCGTATTATCCTCCATTTGTTTCCTGGCGCTACCTCGCTGACGCGGGAAACAGCCATCAAGTATAATAAATAAATATATATATATATATATATATATATATATATATATATATATATATATATAGTAACTCGAGTGTCACATGTTAATTTAATTATGCCCCAATCGTAGTCATGTTGAGTGAAGAGGTGAAGTGTTCATTTCAAAAAGAAGATAAAAAGAAAACGGAACAGGGATTAATTTGCAGGACCGGAGGAACGGGGGATGGAAAGGATATATACTTCGAGGAAAGGACGTAGGAAGTGGAAAGGGTACATGGAGGGGAAAGGGCACAAGGAAGAGGAGTCGAGATTTATATTTAGAATTATATGATACGTGAATCCGTTCCTCTGTCTCCCGCGTCTGTTGTACCGTTGTTGTCTCCCGTGTCTTCTGTACCGTTGCCCTGTCTCTCGCGTCTGTTGTACCGTTGTTCCGTCTCCCGCGTCTGCTGTACCGTTGTTTTGTCTCCTGCGTCTATTGTACCGTTTTTCTGTCTCCCGTGTCTGTTGTACCGTTGCAGCAGCTGAATACCAAACTTTGCATAGATTTGGAAGCTAAAATTGTCCAAAAGACAAATAATATAAATTTTATTAACGGGTGTACTAGGGAGCCTTATGGATGGGTTATACTGGGGGAGGGTTGGAGGAGGAGACCTGGCAGGTAATGTATACTGAGACCACATCAACAGGTCAGGTCCCTCCCCTGGGATGCGGGGGTACTACCATCGCCTTGCAGAGCCTCGCTCTGCCCTCCTGGGGTGGGTCTCCAGAACACATAGGGCGATCAGTATGTTCTGGCATTATATATATATATATATATATATATATATATATATATATATACGCGTCAGCCGATTGATTCCCATAGATGTATGTACGTCAGCACATAATCTCGTACATATTGTGTTGGGAGGTGGTGGTCAGGATTGTGGGCTCTTGAGGGGTGACACGGGACACGCGGCATCAAATGGAACAGTGTCTCGCGTGAGGGAGGGGTGGTCAGCTTGTGGACTCCGACCTCCTGACCACGGGACGGTACGACCCCTTTTGAGCACGCTGCGCAAAGGCCCTTGATCAAGGACGGCGGTGCGACCTTTGAGGATTCCGTCACCGTCCTTAAGAGTGTGATTGATGGCGGTGGTACGTCCTTTGGGGCGTGATCCTCCTTCACCGTCGGGATATTGCACCCAGTGAGTGGTTCGCCTTTGGTGTCTTGCTCTGAAGGCCGTACCATCGTGGGCAGGGGTGAAGAGGTGAGGGGAAAACCCCCTTTCAATTTTAGCTTGTGGGGGGGTGGGTGGGGGAGGAGATTCTAGGAGAAGTGGGGGAGGGGGAAGTGACTCCCTTCAAAGCCATTTTTTTTTGTAACATCTTATGTAATAAGTCCACTGGGGATCAGACAAAGACACCCTGCGTGACCTCCGTAATAATCCTCTTGAGGTACCGCCCACAGGATGAGCATGGGGGGGGGGGGGCTGCACAATAGGTTTGCTGGGAGTACCAGCGTGAATCAGTCAAGTCTTTCAAAGAATCGATGTTCATCTTTGATGGAGAGGAGAAGAAGAAGAAGAAGAAGAAGAAGAAGAAGAAGAAGAAGAAGAAGAAGGGCGTGTGGGACATCCTTGCTGTGATGACGCAGAAGGGAGTTTCGAACGGGGTAGTTGTAGTTGTTAATGTGGCTTAAGAGAGGAAGACTCCCCTTGGGGGAATGGACTGACTTAAGCCATACGTCAAGTCTTCTGTTAAATGTTACTGCAATTGTTCCGTGCTCGTTCCCTGCTTGTTCTCAGTTGATGGTAGTGAATAGTCTCTCCATATTGTTCTTTCTTTTTTTATTTTTCCCGGCCTCTGTTGTAATTTTTGTTTGATGTTTTCCGCGCCGTCTCTTCCTTGCTGAGATTCCTGTAGATCCATAATATTGTCCTGTTATTACTTCGGTTCGTTGCCTTGCGAGGATACAGCGAAGGATCCTCCCAGAGCTCTGCTTAATGTTGCTGGGGGGGGGTGCTTTCTTAACTGTTGTCTGGGAACACTTATCAGAAAGTTTTCTTTTAAGAAAACTCCGCCTGTTTACACGAACATGTCGCTGATGTTGTGTGTTAAGGTGACATTGGAGGTGAGCTGGTTTCATACTACCGGTGGCCAACCTATCCCCAACAGAAGAAGGACAGAGCCTCCAGGGGAGCAGAATTCGTAGAAGTAAATCCGAGAAGTTTATAATCTTCCTTGTACTGACGGTGCTTAGGTAGGTCTGTTTTCCTTTCTCTTCACAACTGCCTGATTTCCTTCACTTGCCTTGCTGCTGCGGCTGCCACGTTTTAAAGAAATAACTGTGTCTGTAAGCTTTCGTGTGAATTTGAAAAAGAAAAGAGATGTACACGCTTTATATCTCCTAAGACGAAACCGAGCAAGCGTGACTCGAGCGAGGAGTTTAGCACTGCTCCCGTATGCGTCCCGTCCCCGTTTCCTCTCCCTCCCCGCTACTCCCATCTCTCCTCAATTTCTTTCTCTTTCATTTTAATTCTTACTCTGTTCTCTTGTCATTCACCTAAGTTGGAAATTGCGTTAAGTGCTGTTGTGGTTATTCAATTATTTTACATTATTTAACAATCACCAATGCACACATACACGTGCTCAGTCAAGTTATTCATCCAGAATGCCATACGACCTGCATGTGATACAGTTTGGAAAGAAAATATTTCATTATCTTCTCACGTACCCATTTGAACAATGCTGCGTAACCCCCAGGGGTACACGTACCCCAGTTTGGAGAACAGAGTTCTAGACCATTCAGCTGTTGTACGCATATCCTCTTAGAATCTGAAGCTTATCTTCTTCGGTTGCTATGGCATTGCTGACACGTTGTCATCTGCATATTTAGACACACAGAGTGATTCAGCCCTACATCAGTATCATTGATATGAAATACGAAAAGGATTTGGACCCAGGATGAACTATTGTCCAGTGAATTTAGTGATCTACCATTCATTGCCTCCTATCACGTCACCAAGCTTTCATCCAGTCTGCAGTGCAACCAGTAATCACAAAGCCCGGACTTTAGGCATCAGTTTAACGTGGAGGGAGGACTTTGTCGAATGCGTTTTGGAAGTCAAGAAATACGTACACTAATAGTCCGCTCGTAGGTACTCGGTGATTTAATGATAAGATTCGAGGAGGTTTTTTATGGCTTGATCTGTGCCTTCTGAAACCATGCTGTGTTTTCATTATTGGTCAGATTGTGTTGTTCAAGGTAAGCCACGATTTTTCTCTTGGTAATCGACTCTCAGAATTTTTACATGATAATCGATTTGAGGCTGATAGAACGGTTAAATTGCCCGGCGTTTCACGGCTTCCCCTTTTGGATATTGGAGTTACTCTGTGCCACAGAGAGAGAGAGAGAGAGAGAGAGAGAGAGAGAGAGAGATGGTCAGGGCAGGAGGCACGAGGCTAAGTGAAGGCCTTAAAGGACTGATCCTCGAGCAGGGTGGTAGGGAGTGCCCCAGTGAAGGACCTAAGCTAATGAGAGGACATTTGGGGAATCAGGGAATCGATGACGCGGGAAAAAAGGGATTCAGCAAAGGGGAAATCGATGGGGCGAAGAGGCAGAGAGGAATAGGGGGGGATTTGTGGGAATGGCCGGGGGTCTTGTTGGGGGGAAGGGAGGCGGCTCCTGGTGGAGGGTTCTCCGGGGATTTGCTGGGGAGGGAGTGGCGGCTCCTGGTGGAGGGTCCTCCCGGGATTTGTCTGGGGAGGAGGGAGGCGGCTCCTGTTGGAGGGTCCTCTTCTGGTGAAGAATCCTCCGGGGGAGGAAGGCGGTTACTGGTGTAGGATCCTCCGGAGGTTTGTTGGGGATAGGGAGGGAGGCGGCTCCTGGTGGAGAGGGTCGTAGGGCGTGCCACAGTGCTCACGAATTGTATCATTGTCCTCACGAATGGTTAGGGGGTCACTGTGCTAAATTCTCCCTGTCTATCGTACGATACAGACTAAAGCAACCTGTCTGTGTTAGTCTGGAGGCTGTGTAACTTTCCGTATCGTGTATATATATACTCTTACCGTACCCTCGCTCGTACCTCTCTCACTCGCCGCGTTGTGGACGAGATCTGTCTTCTCTTGCGAATAGAAATCTTTGGGAAATCCGACGCGTGAGACTCGTCCCAGTCCCCCTCCAGCATGGGGGGCTGCAGAGCATCCCCAGCGGAGCTGGTTGACCTCGAGTCTTCGTGGATGTCCGAGTCCTAGAGGCAGAGGACGGGTGGCGGCGCTCCTTTGAAGAAAAGGGAAACGGATGAGAACTCCTCTGGTTTTGATTTACGATGGACACGCGACATTCTTTTAAGTAGTGATTTGTTAAAGCTATGTGAAATATAGTAAGGTAGCGACCAGTGGAGACTGTTTCGTAAGTTGATGTCACATCTTCCTTTACCATATGTTCAAGTGAATATGCAGTGGGGTGAAAGGCATGCACGGGATAGGGTGAATTGGAGTAGTGTCGTACCATACAGGGGGCGACGTGCTGTCAGCGGACTGAACCAGGGCATGTGACGCGCCTTGGGAAAACCACGGATAGGGAGCTGTGGTTACGGTGCATTACACACGACAGCTAGACAATGGATGCGGGCGAATGAGGCCTTTCCTTTCGTCTGTTCCTGGCGCTACCTTGCTAACGCGGGAGACGGAAAACTAGTATGAATAAAGAGTACAGCTTTAACGGGAAGAACTGTTATTCTGTTTTTTCGTAGGAAGCTCCGTCTATGAATACGAGCTGGATTTGACCAGTCGTGCAGGCTTGATGCTGCCACTGGTGACTCTCCCGACTCTAAGTGACACCTCCTTCCCTACGTAGCCTCGCTGGCACTGATTGCCCTCCCCTTGTACCACCACTGACGCCGGTTACTCTTCCTACCCTCCCTTGGTACTATACTAGTGGCACTACTTACCCTCCCTTCCCTCCCATGGTACCACTACCGGCACTAACCTGGTTACCAAGCGCTACCCTACTCTGATGCCATCACTGGCACTGGTGACCCTCCCCTCCCTTACCTCCCATGGTGTCACCAGTGGCACTGATGACCCCCTTCCCCCTACTCACTCCACCGGTGCCATCACAGGCACTGGTAACCCCCCCCCTCCCATAACCCCGAGTGTGGGGTCGCCCCTCCTCCCATCCCGGCAGGCACCCAGCCCCATCACACAGTGAACCAGGCCGTTACCACTAAAGCCCCGCTACATGAAGGGAAATTACGTAGCTGATAACTAATTACACACACACACACAGAGGATGGCAGCCATTGAAACACCCACTGGAAAAAAAGAGCAAAATTAGAATTGGGAGAAAGAGAGAGTGTGAGGGGATAGGGGGAGATAGATGCCAGATGCGCGCCCTGGTCTGTAATTGTGAGCGTCTCTCGTAGAAATACAGCAGAAAATGTAATGCGTATAAGACCAACCCATTCCCCATTCTTGCACGGGGAGACTTGAAATCCTCGTTGCGTCGAACATTGTGGGTAGGATTGTAAATCCGAAGCCCATCGATGAGCAGGGATGCTGTAGGAGGAGTGAGGGAGGGAGGGAGGATAGTATAAACGTTTGGGACACCCACCCACCCGCCCACCCACCCCCACGTCTGTTGAGCCACCCACCACAGTATATAAGGAACGACCGAGGAAAGAGGAGTCTCGGATTCGGTCCAGCACAGACGAAAGTAATAGCAGGACACACTTTCCCCCCCAAGAGACATGAGCGCCCCAGCTCAGTGTGGCAAAGCGCTCGTCGAAGGCGAATGAGTAATGCTGGAGACAACAGACTTGAGTTCAGTTCCTGGTTCCTCACACACACACACACACCTAAGCCTTAGCGTTTCACACTATCTATCCTCCTCCCGCAGGCGTGCTTCCTCACCCTCGCCTTTCACCGTTTACGCGCTTGCCATCCCGCCGCCCTCCTCCTCCTCCTCCTCCTCCTCCCTCACCTTCTCTTAACCCCGTGCGGTAATTACGGTGCCTTTCTTAGCAAGCCACCGCGCTAGCCTTCCGTCCTGAACTGACCCCTGACACGCGGGCTCTCCCTTCCTCATTCCACACTGGTCCTGCCTTCACCCCCTCAGCAGTCTACGCTATTCCTCCCACACACTCCCCACACACTGCATCGCCCTGAAACACTGATGTCTCGTCCCCTTGCCTCGTCTCTCAGCCAAGCATTCAATCTTCCCTTCAACCATGCAAGCAGGTCTTTCCATCCTTCCCATGTAATCTTAACCTTTCCACCCCGAACTTCTTCTTCCTTTCCCATCCTTGAGTAGCAGTCCTTCCCACCCCCCCCACCCCCACCCCTCTCCTCCACACTGGTCTTTCCCACCTCCCTTCCCCCTCACTCACTATAGTAGCCATCACTCAAACGTCTGTCTCCCTTTCTGTCCTTCAGGACCACACAAAACTCCGTCGCCGCCCTTTCTTACTAGACCCCTCTGCCGCTTGCGTGTGGTGGGTGTGTGTGTGTGGCAGGGAAGGGTAGTGATGATGGCTCCTCCTGTTGTCAATACTGTCCACAGCAGCTGCAGCAGCGGCAGAGGCAGAGGCGGTGGTAGTGGGAGGTGGGTGGGTAGGTGGGCGGTGATGGTGGTGGTGGTGGAGGTGGTAGGGCCCCGCGTACTGTTGCACCTCCACCCACATTGCCACATGTAACCGGCGGGAATGGTAGTCATGTGTTAGGACGAGAGGGGGAGCCGCCTCAGCACGCCCCAAACGCAGACCCCGGGCTAACGGGTTAAGATCATCGTGTTAGTGAAATTGCAAGGCAGGAGGAGGTGAGCCGGTGGTGGTGGCGGCCTCAGGATGTGGTTGGTGGTGGTGGTGGTGCGGTCGCCCGCTCTGCTTAGCAACTGTGCAACGGACTGAAAATTGCAGCGTACGAGTGACTTCAACTGTACAGTGCTGCTGTCCATCCCTCCCTCCGTCCCTCCCTCCCTCGACGTAGACCGACACCCCCCTCGTCTCCTACGGCAGGCTGGTCTGTGCTCTCCTCACCGCCCTGCGGTACGACGGAGCAAGACAGCGAGTTCCTGCGGTCCGCACAGCGAAACAAACCATCGAAAGGAAACTTCAATTAGAGACAGGTGGTCGCTGCAGCGGGGTTCTGTAAAGGGGAGAGGCCAAGGGGTTTTCTTCTCCCGTGCCACCTTTTCTATCACTAGGGCGGACCACAAGGTGTTGAAGAACCTTAGAGAACGTCAGTGGCAGTTCAGGTAGTCTGGGGATTGATGACGAATCGAGATCCGGCAGTTTTGAGCTCGTTATGGCCGGTAACGGTGGCCGCATTAGCGGGGTTGAGCCGGCCTTTTTGGCAGGGGCCCAGAAGGGGGGAGGGCTTTGCATCCTCTCTGTTTTGTCCGTTGGCTATATAGATAGCACAGTGTTTTTCTTGATTTTGACGATATCCAGATGCTTTTTTGTTATAATTATTATTATTATTATTATTATTATTATTATTAACTGCAGACGGCGGGCGGTGAGGGCGTAGCACATATACACACACACACACACACACACACGCATGCTTCGTTCCCTTGGAAGGTGTAGCTAGCTAGCTGTGGTGGTGGGGGTAAGTGAGGAGGCGTGTGTACAACAGAGCTTGAGATTTGGTACTGTTATTTACGGAAGGTTTTGAAGTCGAACGGCGAGACATGGCGTGCATGTTATTTAGCCAGCCTGCCCACCCTTCCCTCTCTCTCCCCCCCCCCCCCACTCGCCTCAGCAGCATCGGGAAGTCGAGACGGGAGGAGGCCGGTATAAAGCAGTAACACTAGCGTTACGGGACTACGTGACGTCGGACTCTTGACATCCTCCTCCTCCTCCTCCTCTCGTACGGTCTCTCACCACAGCAGAAGTCACAACCCCACACCACACCACCCCCACCTCCCTCCCTCCCTCCCTCCCTCCCTTACGCGTGGGTGCATTTTACCACCGTAGGGTTAACTAGACCAACCCCACAGTCTTACGTAAGCCCCCTTACCAAAGCAGGCGAATGGGAACCAACAGGTAGTTAACGAGTGGCGAGCAGGAGAAGGGAGGAGGAGGAGGAGGAAGAGCGGTCGCGCGTGTGTGTGTGGTGGAGGTCCTTTTGGCAGATCATGTGAGGGAGGGACCACGTGCAGCCGGGTCCGGTTGGGTTCCACTGGGCACCTGTGCCTGAGGTTGTGCGCCCGGTGCTTCCCATACCAACAGGCCCCCTTTTGTACCCAGCGCCCTCCCTCTTCCCTCGGACAGGCCTTACGAACCCGTGCGGTTCGCTTGTGTGTCTTGGGTCGAGGTGTATAAGGTGAGAATGTCCTCACCGTGTTGGGAGTTTTCGGGTTACACCTGGTTGTACTGGAGACTACTACTCCCCCTCACCCCACCCTCGTTGGTCATCTCCCCTATCTTCTGTTGACATCATCACTCACGGTCATCAGGCTTATCACCTTTCCCCCACACACACACACACACACACACACACACACACACACACACACATACATACATACATACATACATACATACATACAT